>JARLTB010000191.1:107500-277029 GCA_030141615.1 Unio pictorum | reverse complement strand
CACCATTTTTTTCAGCATGACTTTTGATGAAAAACGGACTTTTTTGTTTTTCATGTTATGGATCAGTTGGGCTTAGATAAAAGCTGTTGAAACCCTTTACCCCGCTTGGATTTGGTTAATACTTGGTTTATTGGCTGCGCACCATTGGTTAGTACGTCACCATACTTTAAAACCGGTTCCCACCATTTTTTTCAGCATGACTTTTGATGAAAAACGGACTTTTTTGTTTTTCATGTTATGGATCAGTTGGGCTTAGATAAAAGCTGTTGAAACCCTTTACCCCGCTTGGATTTGGTTAATACTTGGTTTATTGGCTGCGCACCATTGGATAGTACGTCACCATACTTTAAAACCGGTTCCCACCATTTTTTTCAGCATGACTTTTGATGAAAAACGGACTTTTTTGTTTTTCATGTTATGGATCAGTTGGGCTTAGATAAAAGCTGTTGAAACCCTTTACCCCGCTTGGATTTGGTTAATACTTGGTTTATTGGCTGCGCACCATTGGATAGTACGTCACCATACTTTAAAACCGGTTCCCACCATTTTTTTCAGCATGACTTTTGATGAAAAACGGACTTTTTTGTTTTTCATGTTATGGATCAGTTGGGCTTAGATAAAAGCTGTTGAAACCCTTTACCCCGCTTGGATTTGGTTAATACTTGGTTTATTGGCTGCGCACCATTGGATAGTACGTCACCATACTTTAAAACCGGTTCCCACCATTTTTTTCAGCATGACTTTTGATGAAAAACGGACTTTTTTGTTTTTCATGTTATGGATCAGTTGGGCTTAGATAAAAGCTGTTGAAACCCTTTACCCCGCTTGGATTTGGTTAATACTTGGTTTATTGGCTGCGCACCATTGGATAGTACGTCACCATACTTTAAAACCGGTTCCCACCATTTTTTTCAGCATGACTTTTGATGAAAAACGGACTTTTTTGTTTTTCATGTTATGGATCAGTTGGGCTTAGATAAAAGCTGTTGAAACCCTTTACCCCGCTTGGATTTGGTTAATACTTGGTTTATTGGCTGCGCACCATTGGATAGTACGTCACCATACTTTAAAACCGGTTCCCACCATTTTTTTCAGCATGACTTTTGATGAAAAACGGACTTTTTTGTTTTTCATGTTATGGATCAGTTGGGCTTAGATAAAAGCTGTTGAAACCCTTTACCCCGCTTGGATTTGGTTAATACTTGGTTTATTGGCTGCGCACCATTGGATAGTACGTCACCATACTTTAAAACCGGTTCCCACCATTTTTTTCAGCATGACTTTTGATGAAAAACGGACTTTTTTGTTTTTCATGTTATGGATCAGTTGGGCTTAGATAAAAGCTGTTGAAACCCTTTACCCCGCTTGGATTTGGTTAATACTTGGTTTATTGGCTGCGCACCATTGGATAGTACGTCACCATACTTTAAAACCGGTTCCCACCATTTTTTTCAGCATGACTTTTGATGAAAAACGGACTTTTTTGTTTTTCATGTTATGGATCAGTTGGGCTTAGATAAAAGCTGTTGAAACCCTTTACCCCGCTTGGATTTGGTTAATACTTGGTTTATTGGCTGCGCACCATTGGATAGTACGTCACCATACTTTAAAACCGGTTCCCACCATTTTTTTCAGCATGACTTTTGATGAAAAACGGACTTTTTTGTTTTTCATGTTATGGATCAGTTGGGCTTAGATAAAAGCTGTTGAAACCCTTTACCCCGCTTGGATTTGGTTAATACTTGGTTTATTGGCTGCGCACCATTGGATAGTACGTCACCATACTTTAAAACCGGTTCCCACCATTTTTTTCAGCATGACTTTTGATGAAAAACGGACTTTTTTGTTTTTCATGTTATGGATCAGTTGGGCTTAGATAAAAGCTGTTGAAACCCTTTACCCCGCTTGGATTTGGTTAATACTTGGTTTATTGGCTGCGCACCATTGGATAGTACGTCACCATACTTTAAAACCGGTTCCCACCATTTTTTTCAGCATGACTTTTGATGAAAAACGGACTTTTTTGTTTTTCATGTTATGGATCAGTTGGGCTTAGATAAAAGCTGTTGAAACCCTTTACCCCGCTTGGATTTGGTTAATACTTGGTTTATTGGCTGCGCACCATTGGATAGTACGTCACCATACTTTAAAACCGGTTCCCACCATTTTTTTCAGCATGACTTTTGATGAAAAACGGACTTTTTTGTTTTTCATGTTATGGATCAGTTGGGCTTAGATAAAAGCTGTTGAAACCCTTTACCCCGCTTGGATTTGGTTAATACTTGGTTTATTGGCTGCGCACCATTGGATAGTACGTCACCATACTTTAAAACCGGTTCCCACCATTTTTTTCAGCATGACTTTTGATGAAAAACGGACTTTTTTGTTTTTCATGTTATGGATCAGTTGGGCTTAGATAAAAGCTGTTGAAACCCTTTACCCCGCTTGGATTTGGTTAATACTTGGTTTATTGGCTGCGCACCATTGGATAGTACGTCACCATACTTTAAAACCGGTTCCCACCATTTTTTTCAGCATGACTTTTGATGAAAAACGGACTTTTTTGTTTTTCATGTTATGGATCAGTTGGGCTTAGATAAAAGCTGTTGAAACCCTTTACCCCGCTTGGATTTGGTTAATACTTGGTTTATTGGCTGCGCACCATTGGATAGTACGTCACCATACTTTAAAACCGGTTCCCACCATTTTTTTCAGCATGACTTTTGATGAAAAACGGACTTTTTTGTTTTTCATGTTATGGATCAGTTGGGCTTAGATAAAAGCTGTTGAAACCCTTTACCCCGCTTGGATTTGGTTAATACTTGGTTTATTGGCTGCGCACCATTGGATAGTACGTCACCATACTTTAAAACCGGTTCCCACCATTTTTTTCAGCATGACTTTTGATGAAAAACGGACTTTTTTGTTTTTCATGTTATGGATCAGTTGGGCTTAGATAAAAGCTGTTGAAACCCTTTACCCCGCTTGGATTTGGTTAATACTTGGTTTATTGGCTGCGCACCATTGGATAGTACGTCACCATACTTTAAAACCGGTTCCCACCATTTTTTTCAGCATGACTTTTGATGAAAAACGGACTTTTTTGTTTTTCATGTTATGGATCAGTTGGGCTTAGATAAAAGCTGTTGAAACCCTTTACCCCGCTTGGATTTGGTTAATACTTGGTTTATTGGCTGCGCACCATTGGATAGTACGTCACCATACTTTAAAACCGGTTCCCACCATTTTTTTCAGCATGACTTTTGATGAAAAACGGACTTTTTTGTTTTTCATGTTATGGATCAGTTGGGCTTAGATAAAAGCTGTTGAAACCCTTTACCCCGCTTGGATTTGGTTAATACTTGGTTTATTGGCTGCGCACCATTGGATAGTACGTCACCATACTTTAAAACCGGTTCCCACCATTTTTTTCAGCATGACTTTTGATGAAAAACGGACTTTTTTGTTTTTCATGTTATGGATCAGTTGGGCTTAGATAAAAGCTGTTGAAACCCTTTACCCCGCTTGGATTTGGTCAATACTTGGTTTATTGGCTGCGCACCATTGGATAGTACGTCACCATACTTTAAAACCGGTTCCCACCATTTTTTTCAGCATGACTTTTGATGAAAAACGGACTTTTTTGTTTTTCATGTTATGGATCAGTTGGGCTTAGATAAAAGCTGTTGAAACCCTTTACCCCGCTTGGATTTGGTTAATACTTGGTTTATTGGCTGCGCACCATTGGATAGTACGTCACCATACTTTAAAACCGGTTCCCACCATTTTTTTCAGCATGACTTTTGATGAAAAACGGACTTTTTTGTTTTTCATGTTATGGATCAGTTGGGCTTAGATAAAAGCTGTTGAAACCCTTTACCCCGCTTGGATTTGGTTAATACTTGGTTTATTGGCTGCGCACCATTGGATAGTACGTCACCATACTTTAAAACCGGTTCCCACCATTTTTTTCAGCATGACTTTTGATGAAAAACGGACTTTTTTGTTTTTCATGTTATGGATCAGTTGGGCTTAGATAAAAGCTGTTGAAACCCTTTACCCCGCTTGGATTTGGTTAATACTTGGTTTATTGGCTGCGCACCATTGGATAGTACGTCACCATACTTTAAAACCGGTTCCCACCATTTTTTTCAGCATGACTTTTGATGAAAAACGGACTTTTTTGTTTTTCATGTTATGGATCAGTTGGGCTTAGATAAAAGCTGTTGAAACCCTTTACCCCGCTTGGATTTGGTTAATACTTGGTTTATTGGCTGCGCACCATTGGATAGTACGTCACCATACTTTAAAACCGGTTCCCACCATTTTTTTCAGCATGACTTTTGATGAAAAACGGACTTTTTTGTTTTTCATGTTATGGATCAGTTGGGCTTAGATAAAAGCTGTTGAAACCCTTTACCCCGCTTGGATTTGGTTAATACTTGGTTTATTGGCTGCGCACCATTGGATAGTACGTCACCATACTTTAAAACCGGTTCCCACCATTTTTTTCAGCATGACTTTAGCAGCAGAATGGGTGAACAGACCAGGTTTTCAAGCAAAAATAAGGCTTCTACGGAAACGAAATTTTTTAAAAAAATGCAGAGTGTGTGAACAGACAAACTTTTTTAGGCGTCAATTTACTAAACTGAGGCTTCCCAAAATTGCTTATATAAGCCCCAATTTACTAAGCTGTGGCTTCCTTGAAAATACTTAATTAATTTTTAATAATAATTTGAGCAAAGAATAAAAAAAAAAAGATGCCATTTAGTTGACGTTCACCTCCTCTGCTGCTAATGCGCTAACAATTTTTTTACGATGAAAGTCTTTAAGACGAAAATCCTTTCAGGACTGTACAAACAAACTAATTTGCAAAACTTCACCTCGTAGATCAATTAAATTATTAGATTGGTCAGTGAGTTTGAAATTAATTCTCGTTAACAAATTATTATGACATCGCATATAGACTAGATTAGTTGGGTCTTCAATAATTAGAAATCCTGGAGGAGCCGTTGGTGCAAATGAATATAAAATATATCCCTGCTGAGCTTGATTTGTTTGCTCAAGATTTATTTGATAGTTTCCTTCGATAACGTCACATACTAAATTTAATGATATCACCGAGGATATATTTACGTTGTTCGGAGCGATATGTCTCCCACCGCCATCTTGGTCGTTATTAAACGTCAAAATATTTGTTTTTTGTCGTGATAATTTCTTCCAATCGTCATGGATTTTCTTAAACCCAATATCGATGGCATAACTGAGATATTTTTTTAATTCGTCGGGTTTATACCCAGGGATTTTAGATGTTTGAATATCCTCTTTTGGGATATTGAATTCTACCGCAAGCACTTCTTTATAAATTTCACTCATTAATACTTGTTGAATAATTTGCGTATGAAATGTTTCCATATCGTTGATGATTTTGTTACCTGTTTGTACTACACTAATAAACTCGTTTTTGGTGAGAGAGCCGGATTTGATGGATATTAACAATAATGAAAAATCATTATTCATCGCTGTTAAGTTTTCTTTGATTAAGTTGGTGTAAAATATCATATTATTTTTGTTGTCGTATCCTATAAATTTGTTGGGAGAATAATCTTGATAACTTTTTATTGGATTATCAGGTTTCATCTTGTCTGTGACATAATCGGATTTTACAGGTTCTGGTATATCAACAGTTTCTCGTTGAGGTGGTAGTTCAGGCCATCCTAACACTGATCTTATAGAACTTTGATAAATATCTACAACATACCCAGGGGAATTAATCTCGATCGCAGATGATAACGTCGGCTCGTGAACCGTTATAGCGATTTTTGATTCTTTTCCAGTGAGAGATTTTATTCTTCGTTGAAATTCAGCGTTGATCTGTTCGATTTGATATGACCCAGTTGGTAACGAGACAACGTTCCAGTCTGGGGTTCCGTCTTCACGATTTTTCCACGCGAACACCAAGGAATTATTTGGTTGTTGACCACCAAATGCTACCGATCTGATATTGGGCCAGCTATGATACACTCGTAGTTTTGCTAGCGCGATCTCGCTCACGGGAACGGGATTTGGAAAATTCACACTGAATTCAGGACGCGTTGAGGTTACTGATATTGTGCTTGTTTTCACCGGTGTTGTATTTGTTACTATTTGTTGAAGTAGTTCTTGCGACGACATTATTATTATTATTATTCTGCTCTAATTTCAGCATTGTTGATTTATACAATTGAGCCATCGTTGAAAATTCGCTATCTGATATTGTTGTGTCATCGAGTGACGATGATATCAACGAGGATAATTGTGAGTAACCGGCAGATGCAATATGAAATTTAATTACGTAATTATGTAGTTTACTCTGGCTACACGATGATAATTTTTTTGTGATCCCGGTTAATATACCCGCAATTGTAGCTATCGAAGAAATAACTATTGGAACTACAACCGGAGCAATCATTGTAACCGAAGATAGTATTATCCCAGCAGCAGTGATTACTCCCGACACTGAGTATACGGTGATATCAACTGCGGTTATTCTTCGTTGGTATTTTTTTATTTTTATTTGATACTCCTCACAGAGAGAATTGAGTTTAGTTTGAAACTCTTTGACTTGATCATAGCGATACTGATTCGATGATGGAGTCATTTTATTTTAAAAGCGCTAGCATTTTCAATTCAAAATTCTGAAAGAATTTTTAAATCAATTTAATTGTTTACTTAAATCCACTATGAATTCTACGTACCACGTTACTGAAACCTTGGCTAGATTTCCATCTGTATTTGTTATCGTGAATTGTTCAGTTGTATCCTTGTTGATGATCGTTGATATCGTATTATTGACTCCAGATGAACTACTTGATGATATATTAAACTGATTCGGTGATACTATTATTAATCGATAAATACCCTTGACTGCTGCGGTTATGTTTAAGATGTTGTTTGTGGGAGTCCACGTAAATGATCCATGTTGCATCGTGTGTACTACGTTGCTGACGATAGATTTATCATGAGGAATTTTTACTTTTTCAACAACGCTTATCATTCTCGTTGCATCATCCCTTATTGCGCTGTTGAATGTTTTAAGTTCATCGATGGATTTTTTAATATCGGGAAGTGTTATTTCAATTTTATCAAATGGGCTCCCAATAAACTTGTCCATGAGGTTTTTACGAAACGTCATAAATAGTTTCGTGTGCTTTTCATATTCGGATTGAAGAGTTGTTAGTTCCAATATAGCATTTTTTATTACGGTGAGTTTTGGTGTGGTTACTGGTGGATTTCCAAAAAATTCTAGTATGGGTTTGTCAATTTGGTCAATTGTATTTCTTTGTGTTTCACTAAACTGATCAAATACAATTATATGATCGTCATATTTATCGCTTAGTGATTTTAATGAATTCACTGTGTTATCATATGTTGCTAATTTATCCGTAATTGTTGAAACAAGTACACCTGGTTTGAGTTTACCCCCATCAGAAAATAACGCGATAGTATCCTCTGCTGCGTCTCGTTGTTTAACCAAAATATCATTAAGAGAGATATTACTACTTTTCAACTTACCCTGACGATCTTGAAAAACAACTATTTCACCAGGATCAACATTTGCTAGATTCAACATTTCAGCTATTTCATCTTCGATTAGTTTTTTAACATCCTTGCTATCAACAGTTTCAACTCCACTATCAGGTTTTTTCAGCGATGATAAAGGTCGTCCCCAAATATCAATCATTATTATAGAAATCTTTTTATCATTTAAATCCTATGGATTTCTAATCCTATGGATTTTCAATCCAACGACCGCTAGTATACTCATTTACCACTACATGAGGTGGTTTTAAAGATTCTTTCGAAATAGCATTAAGGACATTTAATACTTCTCGACCGCATATTGGTGGGTCATTCAACGTTTGTGTTGGTAGTGTAGAATAAAAAATTGGAAATCTTTTAAATTTCTTAATATAACGCATAAATTCTTTTGGGGGCGCTAATCCATATGAATCGAAATAAACAATCCCACGAGGATCAATCGCGTAACAAACCCAATGTGTTCCAGGTCCATCGCTGTTATCTAGATTAATAATACCGGTTTCAACATCATTTGGTTGTGTCGGTAACTGATCGCTCATAAAAACACCTCTGAAGTTTTTTATCGCTAGTTTTTTAGCGGCATCAATTAAATCAAAATTGGACATAGGAACCACAGGTTCCCGAACTATATCGTTCCTGGAATTCGAAGACCCTTTCCGCTGTACCATGAATACGGGGTTCCTGGTAGTCTTAGACCCTTTCCTTTTTTTTTACCAGCGCGGACGGATCCGCCTGTTGCTTTCTTTAGTGCCATTCCTGCCGCGGTACCAACGGCTCCTAACGCTGCCGCCTTCGCCATCGCTGGGGCCGCTGCGGCAATCAACCCTGGAATCAACCCTAACAGCGGGAATATACCACCAGTTTTTTCCATATTTTTAATCGCGCTCGTAGAAAGAGTAACCTGAACTCCCTTTTTTTCTTTCAGCGCTTTATTAAAATGATTAACCTGAGTTTTCGTCAGCGATAGTTTATTCCCTCCGCCATTCATTTGATTAGGTTTCAGCGTTATTGTGGTTCCGCATTGCTTAGCTGATTTGGATTGTAATTTTTTTATCTGACCAGGTGTCAACGTAACATTGATATTACTATACGACATTATACAAAATAGATTGATTCTAAATCGCAAGCGATTCAATGAAAATTCGTAGAATTTCTAAAGATTTTCCACTGGTGCATCTACCAGTCTCATTCGTCCACCAACACCTTCGAGTATCATTGACTTATCACTGAGAATGACAGCAACCGCTCTATAATTAGCAATAGCACCAGGATGTACACGAGCTCGGAAGTGTATATCAACGACGGACTGTCTCATCAAGTCGAGATGTTCCAACGAAAAGTAATAAATCGGATATAAACTTCTAAAATCCAACTGTGAAATTTGTAGACCAGTATCGACATTTTGATCGCGTCCCATATACGACAGCAACCGATGATAAACTCTTGCAATATGATTGGTTTCATAATCAAGTTGTATATCCTCTGATGGTTCTTGCTGTCCGTTTATTCTCAGCGAGACTTCACTACACCCAATTTGATCAAATATCATATGGGAACGTTCTTGATTATTTAATCGCTCAGTATTCTGTAGCGCAATAAAAATATGCCGTGGAGCTGTAATACCCTGTTTTGATGCTAGATGCCATGTAAGTGTACCATCAATATTAGAATCCATGGTATCTGTGGACGTTGACAGCCAACTTAATAATCGCTTCCCCCCTTGATCCATAAATGACAGTAACCGCGGTTCTGTTGACAACGACGGAGTCAACACTGGCATCCACAGTGATAGTTTTGATAAAATGACTTTACCCGCAGCGGCGCCAGCATCACGCCAGATTGCATGATTATCAGTACTCCTTCTCATTAGCGCTATAGTATGTTTTACCCCATAGATAACTTTTCTGACGTTTCTACAAAATCCAAATATGTGATGGAGCGGAATCGCACATGAAAACCGTCGATGCTCTCCTTGCAACATTGCTACTCTTGTTGCAAATCCTAGGTTGTAATTGGGATCGTTAGTTATAATCATATTCTCAATACCAAAAGCAACACCACCTATAGTAACCTCAAAATCAACAGGATTAGGATCAGCACGATTCTGTGGGCGTCTTATAATAAATTGATCTTTCCCAGCGTGATCATTAATATCCTTCGCGAACATCATAGATGGACCAGCTGATCTAGTATAGTCATCAGAATATCTCGCTAACCCGATTATCCCCGTTGCAATATCAACCTCGCGTTCAATAGCTTCGATTTCTTTTCCATCAATGAGATATCTAGCACTTTCAAATAACGCCATGATGCCATTGTTAACAAAACCGACTTGAGTACCATCTGCATATGGTGTATTAGCTACAACATCTGTTACGAGTTCACCTTCGACTTCAATAAAGGCTTCCACGGGTAAAAAGTATTTACTGGTATCATGAACTTGAAGTTCAATTCTCCCGCGAAGATTAGGTTGCACTGCGTGATAAGCAAAAAATTGATAATCACGTACAGAATCATCTTTAAGTACTGGGGCTTCCATATCAAAGGCTGTGTCCGGGTTTTGTTTGAACATTTTTTATTATATATCCGATGGTCTAAATTAGAAATCGGAAACGCTAGCATTTCTGAGAGGTGAAATCACTCAAAATCGATGCAAAATACAGAATTGAAAATAAAAAAAATAATATTATGTTAAATTAATTATTTAGTTGGGTATATCAATAATGTTGCTGATGAAAACAAATCTAGATAACGAAGATCAAATCGAAAATACAAATATTTCAATAACTATAACAACTGAGAATCCTATTCAAATAACCAGAAACATTAGTGTTTCTAACACTAGTGTTTCTAACACTAGTATAGGAAATTCAAGTGGAAACATTAGTGTTTCTAATACAAGTATTTCTACTGAAACCATCGAAAATTCAGAAAATACAAGTATTTCAATAACTATAACAATTGGAAATCCTGTCCAAATAAATATAACCAGAAACGCAAGCGTTTCTAACACAAGTGTTTCTAATACAAGTATAAGAAATGCTAGCAATTCTAGTGATGATTTTTGAGAAAATATTATTCACCGACGTCGGAAATTCTTTGAATTAGAAAATGCTTTAGTACTTTTAAAGCCGCTTCCCGCTATCATATTTGCTGTTATATTATCCTGCAATGACGGAGTCATCGTGTATGACGGGGTCATTAATGACTGTAGTTTTTTATCCACGGCGTTATTTATTATTTTACTAACCTGTGTAGGCATTAATGCAGTAGATGGTAGTGAAGTCATTCCTGGTTTTGAAAAATTTCTACGTCGAACTAGCGCTGTTAGTTTATCCTTAGCGGCTGAAAATGCCTTCCCGGCAAGATCACCAATAGTGTTAATACCCTTATCTCGGATAACATCAATTGCTTTCATCGATAATTGTTTTACTAGCGGAGCCACTTTTGGAGCCATTCTTGAAAATAATCCCATTATAGTATTACCGAGACCATCTCCATAGTATACTCGGTATTTTGGCAATCGTGAGTTTACCACGTAGACACTAGTTGGTTTATCATGGTTGTAGTGTATGATCATTCTCTATATAGAAATGCTAGCATTTCCAATTATCTAATCGCTATGATAACCGTAGAAATTCGAAGAATTTCCATCCAAAGAATTTTCGGCTAACTCCTCAATGAAATCTCTATATGTTGCAATATCCATGATACCACCTTGAAATAACCTCCTACAGATATCAGCTGCTTCATTGATTATTTCTGGTGAGTTATTCCCGGCTCGTTTTCCACCTACGAGTACTTCTAATCGTGATATATCACCGAGAATATTACCAGGACATGTTACACTAGAGTTTCCAACTAAACCACTACCTGTTTTTGAAAATTCTTTGGATTTTTTAGTGATACCAGTTGCACCCTTTGGAGTTTTACTCTGGGAATCAGCCTCTGCCATTATTTGTATTTCATCAGGGATTGGGTCTGCTGTGTATGCTGGTTGTGCTACTGTGATCCCCTTTACCATAGCTAGAAATTGGTCATAATTAGATTTTATTTTTTTGTTGATTTTGTTTTCCCCGCTGTTTGCTAAAAACACCTTATTTGCCCAAAGGTGTTTACTGTTTATAAAATCTTTAGACGTGTCGTCTATTAAATACTCATCTCTCTTCGCTTTTTTAATGTTGTCGTTGGTAAATTTAGCTAAACCATAGAGTGTTGGGATACTTCTGATTTTATTTAACGCATCAACTGTAAATATATTTTCAGGATTATAGTCCCCCCTTGGAACAGCTTCTTGTTGTTGTTCTTCTTGTTCTTCTTCTTCTTCTTGTTCTTGCTGTCGTTGTAGTTCTTCTCGTTCTTCTCGTTCTTGCTGTCGTTGTAGTTCCATCTCCCCTGCGATTTCACCTGGAAGTATTTGTACAGCTTGTTTTGTTTGTTTAGTTCGTTTTGCTATTTTCTCCAACACAGGGAGAAGAGGCTTCTCTGTTCTAGGACCTTCTTTAGGGACATCTCCGTATATCGCCCGTTCAGTTGCTGTTTTCACACCCTCAGTTGCACTAACAATAGGTTTGAAGAGTTGTTCTGTATCCTCTGTGAAGTCAGTCTGAAATAATTGCCGTTGTTGAAGTTTTTCACGTATACGATCACGAAGGGGTAATATTTTCTTAAGAGCTTCAAGTCTTTCTTTAGTGTTCCGTGTAGTTAATGATTGTCCTATCATTATTAAAAGAGTATCACTAATTGTCAATTAAAAATCCAAAGGATTTTAGAAATGCAAATCATTTCGAAAGAAATCACTAACCTAAAAATGCAAAGCATTTTAATACTTCCTTGTTATTGTACTGAGTCACACATAATTTTACTTCCTCGTTTACACAGGTAGTGTGTGTGACATGTATACCGTACGGTTATACAAACAAAGGAGGCTCTCTACGCGTGGGGCTCATCACCCTCAAAATCTCCTTGAGAGTTTTCCATTAGTATTTTTAATTGTCTCACTTTACAATTAATAATCCTTTTTTGTTCATATTCTAAGCCTAATTGCTTTCGTACACGTTCAACGATGTTACATAATGGTACGAATACACTAATATCTTCCGTATTGACTAAGCTCTCACGTATAAGCTTTTGGATCTTTTTAGTTAAAAAATATTTTTTCGCTAGGACGTATTTCCCCGTCTGTTCTGCAAATTGTATATCCTCGAAATCGGTCATAATTTGATCACAATCTAACCCTGAACATAATTTTATATTTTGATCCTTAAGTTTGTTGATTTCAATAATAATCAATTTAAGATTTTCAATATTCATATATATATAAAAATATATTTGTTTAAATACAAAGTATGAAAATTCTTTAGAATTAAAAATACAAAGTATTTTCAAAATGAATTCTGGATACACTAAGGTGTTGAGCATCTTAATATACCCAGAAGCTTAATGCGATTATAGGTGATTATGATTATATACAATATAATGAATGACGACGGCACAATAACCCCTGATCTAGTGTGGTAGGCGGTTATATATACACATAGGACAGTACAACAATAGATTATAAGTGAATGAATTGATTTTCAATGACAATGGATGACGACGGCACAATAACCCCTGATCTAGTGTGGTAGGCGGTTATATACACATAGGACGGTACAACAATAGATTATAGGTGACACAATGACAATGGATGACGCGGGCTATTCTACATTCAAGTGTAAACAAAACCGCAAAATCGAAACTTTGGTTTTGAATGTCAATAATAACGTTCATACCACGTGTGACGGTGTGGTTTTGTTTACACTTGAATTTCGGCTAAATGCCCAATTATAATAAAGACGAATTTGTATATATACAGTCATTACGACGAGGTGATATAAAAGAGGTGTAGTGATTGTAATTATTTGTTTGTTTATTAGCGATCACTGACAATGTTGAAAACACGCATAATACTTGAAACAGACATTAAAAAAAATGTTTAAATACGACGTGTCTATAAAACAGTTCTGTTAATACTTGAAAAAAGACAAAATTGATTGTGTTTTGTTCAGATTTATGTAATTATAACAACCAATCAAAATCAATGTTAGAAACGCTAGCGTTTCCATGTTTAAGATCCGTAACTCTGTCATTGATGATTTGTCACACGCGTTATACCTAACGGAGTTATCTCCCGTGAAATCCGTAAGATTTCCATTTACGTATTATACGTAAGAAAACTGAATTTTGTTTTTAAAACGCTTTGAAAAAGCGGTCTTATAAATTCCCTCTGCTACTTTTTGTACTGAGGAGGGGTAAATATCGAAATGCCTACCAGCTTCTGACATTGATTGAAATACTATCTCCGTGTTGTCAGTATTAATTGACTTTACGGATCTAGCATTTTTCGGGTATTTCCCAGTTCTTCCTCGTTTTGTGTTTTCACATTGAGAAATAGCTTGAAGGTTGTTCAATTTGTTATTCTTAGTATCGGAATCAATATGATCAATAACAAAACCATCTTTGATTGATCCGTTATACACTTCGAAGACGAAACGGTGATTGAGATACATTTTCCCTCCAGCTTTAAATATCAAATACCCCATACCATTATCCCACCCAATAGATTTCTACAGTGTCTAACAACACCATCACGAGAAGCTTCATAATTTTCAATAACAGGATGTCTTTGAAATTCTTGGCTCATTTGTATATATAATATATCTATTTGTCTAATTCGTTAATTGGCTGAATTATAACATTAGCAAATCTTTTTATATAGTCATCCGTAGTTTTTATGATTTTGCCATTGACGTTGTCATTGACGTCGTCAGGATTTTTGATTCTTCGCTTGTCATAATAACGTTTTAACTCTCTATAACGCTTACCCCCGCAATTTACGCATAACTGCGACTTGCCTCTTACACCTACCCCACAATGCAAACATGGTAGAGGCCCCTCCGAACCGTTTCTCACACTCTGCATATGATACCCACAGGATTCATTTCTGCATGATTTGTTACACGGAGTCTTTGATCCAATCATAAGCCATTTGCAATGATTCATTATATAAAATTTTTTTATTTAAATACTTGTTTTAATTATAATATGAAGGAGTTCAAGAGATTATCGAAAATTACTCCTTGGAAAAATGCTAGATTTAATCTCGATAGAATCTCTGATAAACCTAAAAGTCTAGTAGATGATAAACCACTATTGAGTAAAATCAGCGACTGTTTTAATGAGTTTAAGCGTGATGGAGCATCTCATACGTGGTCGACATTTCGAATTATTGATGAAGATGTCAATATACCCATAATTGATGCTACTATGAATGATATAAGAGCAGCTGTGATACTTTCACACCTTGGCGGGAAATCTCAACGGAGGTATATTTTTAGAATAAAATTTATTATCGAAGAGGAAGGTGAATGGATTATCAGAGATAAATTTGACCCAATCCTTAAGGATAAAAAAACTGTTATTGTGAGTAGAGATTCCAAACCAGGAATTCTAACTGGAATTGACAAACCATACTATGAGAAATCTTATCCTGTAACAGCAGTTGTTTACGGAATATATCAGCTAAATGATAAGCCAAGTATTGCAAAACTAGCTCCGATGTTTTCATCGTCGAAATCACAAGGTGATTTGACGGAGTCGTCACCATTAAATTGTGTAGCAACACGGTTAATAGAACACTTCACAAATGCATCCCGGGGAAACAAATTAACTGAACAACGACGAAACAAAATAACCGAATGGGAACTAACGGTGAAACAACGCGGGGCAACGATTTCCGATATAGCTAAATTAGAAGCATTATTAAAATTTCCAATATCGGTAGCGACGATAACCGGAGAAGTATTATACGAACCGAAATATCAATCGCGAGGAGCTCCAATTGAAATTATCGATCATAACAAACACGCGTGGACACCCGCGATAAATATATTTCCACGAGAAAGAACTGTTCGATATATCCCTAAAGAATTTTCTAGGGATGGTTTCTATGAAGAGAAATTATTTGATGCTATTCACACATTAACCAAAGACGACCCTGTGTCAATGTGGTTACTCAGGAGTAATGAGGATCCGGAAATAGGATTTGATCAGTTTGTAAAACCAAATGGTGAATTATATCGAACTGAAGAATTAGATACTAGAATGAGAAAAATCGCTAATGAATTTTCACCGGAGAGTTTCCATGAAAAACTACTTACGGATAGCTTCACAATTCCATCAGTGGTAGCTCACTTTGCAAGAGAAAAAAACTCATGGCGTCCAACACGAAGTGATTTTCTCAATGACGTGAAGTTGAGTTGCGTCGAATTGGGTCATGGAGGATTGTGGAATACGAAATACTCACGTGATGGTATGATTTCAATTGATATATCCGCGTGTTATCCTGGAAGTTTTCTCGGATATGGAGAATGCTCTGAATATTTTAAACGATTTGGACATCCCACACATGAAATGACTCGTGTTGCGATTAATGGTCCATTGCCTGGAACTGCTAGCAGTTCTAATTTTGATTTAACCGGGTTCGCTCGTGTGATATCATTCGAATTAGCTACAGGGTTACATCCGTGTAGTTATCTTTGGCTTGGTAGACATATGTATGAAAAAGCGTGGATGCCAATTGTGCTATTGCGATATATGATCGATTGTGGTATGTTAACATCATTAATTGTCAGCGAAGCTATTATATGCTATAACGCGCAGAAAGATGTTTGGTTACCAAAACCCGATCTAGAAAAAATAATTAACGAACAACGAAAACAATTGGGAGATTGTGAAACACTTATGGATTGGTCTAAGAGGTTATTCGAAGGTAGGAATAGAGAGGCTAAAGAGCTCGGACGAAGAATAATCGGTAAATTCACTCAAGGTGGAAGATTTGACAATGCAAAATATTCTTCGAGATTGATCTTAGACAATGAAGAATACGATTTTATCATAACCGATTTAATAAAAAAAGGAAAATTTGTAACCCGTAGGGATGCTTTTCGATCCAATGGTGAGAAATTAGGTACGGTTGTTACCTACTGTGATGGATATAGTTGTCAGTACACACATTTGAGAAGTTCTATGCTAGCCTATTCTTGTATTAATCTATTCTCGATGATAAACAGATTTCCCGATACCGCGGTTAGAGTAGCTACTGATTCGATGTATATCCATGAGAAATACAAATCAGATGTAGCTAAATTCACAGATCCTAAGGAAGCGTGGGGAAATTGGAGGTTTAAAAAAGAAACACTACATGAGTATTGTAAATCCGCAGACGTTGCTATGGATGATAAATATATTTGTTGTGAAATTGGAAACGCTAGCGTTTCTACAGAATTTTCTACTGCACCACCTGTATCCGATCCGATTTGTAGATACAAGACAGTTTATTTAAACGGCTGTGGTGGATCAGGAAAGACAACTCGTGCAATCGAATTATTTCGTCGGTCAACCATGGTTGTGTTAACACCAACTCACAGACTCGCCAGAGAGATGATAGCGCGGGGGGTGAAAGCCTGTACTTATCACAGCTTCTTTCGATGGAAAGGCGATACATGGACTCCTGATCGAATGGGCGATAAATTTATTCCTGAAATAATAATCTGGGATGAAATATGCACGGTATCGTTGACAGTATTACAGATATTTCTTGAATGGTTGTTATTGAAAAATACAAAAGTCGTCATGTGCGGGGATCACGGCCAACCGCAGCCATTTGTTGGTGGATCTCCACATGAATGGCTAAAAGGATTTGTAGATTATTATGAAGAGATTAATACCGACCATAGATCACTTGATGAACAATTACGAGAATTCAAAGCGCTAATTAGATTACAACCGGATAAAATCCAATGTGAAATAGCGCGTGAAATAATTTCAGAAACTCCCATGAATGATTTTTGGGAAATGTGGAGGCCAAATGATTTAATAATCGCGAGTAGAAAAATAGTCAGAGACGCACTTCAGATGAAGTTGTTTGCGCTACATAAAGAAAAATTTGCAACACTTCCAGTACCACTCTGTTATAGACCTAAGGATACACGAAAGCAGAATATCGACGTTGACATTCCTGGACAACAACAAAAGCAGAATTTAGTATTAAATGATATTGTGCTGGTTGATATCAGCGTCGTTAAAGATGCATTAGGTGCTGATAAATCCCCATGGACGTTAGGTTATGCAGCAACAATACACTCTTCACAGGGATTAACTATCACAGACACAACTCTTTGGATAGTAGATAATCATATTGAGTGGTCAAATTTAGTTTATCTCGCAGTATCCAGAGTACGGCGAATAAACCAACTTCGAAGAATTGTGGTTAATGATAATGACAATACATTAAGTAATATACACACCGATGATAATATAATCAGAAAAAAACTCTCTGGTTATAAACAACAGGATAAAAAAAATAAAAGAGAATTTGACATCGATGCTGAATTAATTAAGACGCTGAAACAGCAACAGAATAATCACTGCGCGAGTTGTAATTGTATAATGAGTAGGAATTGGTCGGATAAAGATCCTCGCCAATTCACCGTAGATAGAAAAGATAACAATCTCGGTCATGTCAGAAACAATGTGAGGTTGACTTGTCTTGAGTGCAACAGACGCAGAGGTGCCAGCACCTTAGGTGCTAGTTAAGACCACGCGGTGGCAATTGAGTATCTTCGGGGATCACTTGTAGTTGTTGTCGAGTAAATCCTCGCTGAGGAGCAGTTGAATCCAGTCTATAGATTGGAGGTCTACCAGTTGATCGTGTTATACCGAATATCCTATGCGTAGTGACACTCCAAATAGGATCGGTAGCTCTTTTTTTACCACCCTCAAGCTCTCCTGGTTCATATAAGTACCTTACAATGACATTACTACCAAGAATTGGTTCTTTTTGTGAAATTCCTTGGATTTCCATTTTGATAGACGCCTTCTTAATAGCGTTGACAGGTTTCATATTAATTGTTCTAGTAATCTCATTATTGATTGCGGTAATCACAGCTGGTAATCTCTTGACCCATTCACGGGATCGTTTATCCTGGATGAATTCTTTTGCGTATTGATATCCGAATAACCGCTCAGCAAGGGTTTTATTAAACCGTTCAACAATTGCCTGATCGCGATGTAGCGCAGTGTGTCCTCGTCTGATGGCGACATTATGATGTTTCATCGTAGATGTAACAACACCTTGAAATTCCTTGCCAGGATCAACTTGTAACAGATTTGGCCAGCGCAGAGGACCTCGTCGATAAATTTTTTCAAATGCAGAAGCTACTTCAGTAGATGATTTTGCTTTTAACGGTTCTGCTTCTTTGTATCGACTTGCAATATCAACTAACGTTAACGCGTATTTGTAACCGTTGTCATGCGGCAGAAATAGTATATCAGCTTGATGAACTTCATTAGGTGTTGTAACATCAAAATGCGAATAGTTAATTTGTTTAGGCGCTGGTAGATAAATTTGCCATATTGCCTGTTTAGATAACCAGTTTGCCGCTGTAGTTTTTTTCACCTTTGATGCACTAGCTAGTTTATTGATTGCTGCGTAACCTCTCCAGTATCCCCTCGGAGAATAGTAAATAGATTCCATATTAAAATGCTAGCATTTTCAATTACCAGCACCTAACATCAATTTACCCTTCATAGCAGATTTTACCAACCACGAAGCCAATTTTTCTTTGAAGGATTTATCAGGAATAGCATTTAACGCATGAATTAATTTTACATCTGCGAGATGTCTGTGTTGAAGATTGCTGCTTTTATAAGCGACATCATGAGCATGACACGCCTTATCAATAGCGTTTATTGGATACTCGCCGGGTCGGGGCTGATTTTGATCATCAAGTCTGATATCTAATCGTGTCCCCGGTCCACAGTAGCTATATCCTGGAAGGTGCTTTTCTCCTGGATACTTTGCCCACGGTGTTCCAGGGAGTTTTGCTAACTTGGCTGCAATATCACCTCCTCGTTTTTTTTTAAAGGTTTCGTGGAAGTAAATCTAAATTTTTTCGTACTACATTGTACGCATTTACCAGAAAGCGCTGATCGATTATTTTTCGTTGTAATCGTCGTCAAGTCATTTGTGCCAGTACGCGTCCTACACTTCACACAATATAGATCCATAATTTATATATAAACAGCATGAATGTAATTGATTATTCAGCTACGAGACGACGGGAACCTATTAGACACCATGCAATGTTACCAAATTCTATTCGCGCGATTATCATCGGACCATCTGGAAGTGGTAAAACACAATTGCTACTTAATTTGATAACGAGATGGATGAAGTGGGATAAGTTGTATATGATTGCTCCGAGTGTAGATGATCAGCGATGTTATGAAGTGTTAAAGGATTTTAATGATGCCGCGCGAGAAATTAACGGTGATGGTGTTATTGAGTTTATAACCGATATCGAAGAGGCACCTAGTATTGACTCCATCGACGGAAGTATTAACAATTTAGTCGTATATGATGATATCATGTTAGATAATCAAAAAAATCCTGCTAGAATATTTTCCCGGGGGCGTCACAAAAACACAGATGTGATATATGTCACTCAACGTTACACTCAAATACCAAAAGTGATCCGAGATAACTGCAATATACTGTGTGTATTTAACGGAGTTGATACTCATACTCTTAGAAATATTTGGCAAACTTGGTGCGGTGGTGATATGGATCATAATCAATTTAAAAATTTCTTTAGCCGCGCTCAGTCAATCCCACACGGATTTGTGACGATAAATTTATCAGACCCTCGGACAAGATATCGTGTCGGACTTGATCAAATATTTAGTTAGCGCATTAGCAGCAGAGGAGGTGAACGTCAACTAAATGGCGTCTTTTTTTTTTATTCTTTGCTCAAATTATTATTAAAAATTAATTAAGTATTTTCAAGGAAGCCTCAGTTTAGTAAATTGGGGCTTATATAAGCAATTTTGGGAAGCCTCAGTTTAGTAAATTGACGCCTAAAAAAGTTTGTCTGTTCACACACTCTGCATTTTTTTAAATAATTTCGTTTCCGTAGAAGACTTATTTTTGCTTGAAAACCTGGTCTGTTCACCCATTCTGCTGCTACTTTTGATGAAAAACGGACTTTTTTGTTTTTCATGTTATGGATCAGTTGGGCTTAGATAAAAGCTGTTGAAACCCTTTACCCCGCTTGGATTTGGTTAATACTTGGTTTATTGGCTGCGCACCATTGGATAGTACGTCACCATACTTTAAAACCGGTTCCCACCATTTTTTTCAGCATGACTTTTGATGAAAAACGGACTTTTTTGTTTTTCATGTTATGGATCAGTTGGGCTTAGATAAAAGCTGTTGAAACCCTTTACCCCGCTTGGATTTGGTTAATACTTGGTTTATTGGCTGCGCACCATTGGATAGTACGTCACCATACTTTAAAACCGGTTCCCACCATTTTTTTCAGCATGACTTTTGATGAAAAACGGACTTTTTTGTTTTTCATGTTATGGATCAGTTGGGCTTAGATAAAAGCTGTTGAAACCCTTTACCCCGCTTGGATTTGGTTAATACTTGGTTTATTGGCTGCGCACCATTGGATAGTACGTCACCATACTTTAAAACCGGTTCCCACCATTTTTTTCAGCATGACTTTTGATGAAAAACGGACTTTTTTGTTTTTCATGTTATGGATCAGTTGGGCTTAGATAAAAGCTGTTGAAACCCTTTACCCCGCTTGGATTTGGTTAATACTTGGTTTATTGGCTGCGCACCATTGGATAGTACGTCACCATACTTTAAAACCGGTTCCCACCATTTTTTTCAGCATGACTTTTGATGAAAAACGGACTTTTTTGTTTTTCATGTTATGGATCAGTTGGGCTTAGATAAAAGCTGTTGAAACCCTTTACCCCGCTTGGATTTGGTTAATACTTGGTTTATTGGCTGCGCACCATTGGATAGTACGTCACCATACTTTAAAACCGGTTCCCACCATTTTTTTCAGCATGACTTTTGATGAAAAACGGACTTTTTTGTTTTTCATGTTATGGATCAGTTGGGCTTAGATAAAAGCTGTTGAAACCCTTTACCCCGCTTGGATTTGGTTAATACTTGGTTTATTGGCTGCGCACCATTGGATAGTACGTCACCATACTTTAAAACCGGTTCCCACCATTTTTTTCAGCATGACTTTTGATGAAAAACGGACTTTTTTGTTTTTCATGTTATGGATCAGTTGGGCTTAGATAAAAGCTGTTGAAACCCTTTACCCCGCTTGGATTTGGTTAATACTTGGTTTATTGGCTGCGCACCATTGGATAGTACGTCACCATACTTTAAAACCGGTTCCCACCATTTTTTTCAGCATGACTTTTGATGAAAAACGGACTGTTTTGTTTTTCATGTTATGGATCAGTTGGGCTTAGATAAAAGCTGTTGAAACCCTTTACCCCGCTTGGATTTGGTTAATACTTGGTTTATTGGCTGCGCACCATTGGATAGTACGTCACCATACTTTAAAACCGGTTCCCACCATTTTTTTCAGCATGACTTTTGATGAAAAACGGACTTTTTTGTTTTTCATGTTATGGATCAGTTGGGCTTAGATAAAAGCTGTTGAAACCCTTTACCCCGCTTGGATTTGGTTAATACTTGGTTTATTGGCTGCGCACCATTGGATAGTACGTCACCATACTTTAAAACCGGTTCCCACCATTTTTTTCAGCATGACTTTTGATGAAAAACGGACTTTTTTGTTTTTCATGTTATGGATCAGTTGGGCTTAGATAAAAGCTGTTGAAACCCTTTACCCCGCTTGGATTTGGTTAATACTTGGTTTATTGGCTGCGCACCATTGGATAGTACGTCACCATACTTTAAAACCGCTTCCCACCATTTTTTTCAGCATGACTTTTGATGAAAAACGGACTTTTTTGTTTTTCATGTTATGGATCAGTTGGGCTTAGATAAAAGCTGTTGAAACCCTTTACCCCGCTTGGATTTGGTTAATACTTGGTTTATTGGCTGCGCACCATTGGATAGTACGTCACCATACTTTAAAACCGGTTCCCACCATTTTTTTCAGCATGACTTTTGATGAAAAACGGACTTTTTTGTTTTTCATGTTATGGATCAGTTGGGCTTAGATAAAAGCTGTTGAAACCCTTTACCCCGCTTGGATTTGGTTAATACTTGGTTTATTGGCTGCGCACCATTGGATAGTACGTCACCATACTTTAAAACCGGTTCCCACCATTTTTTTCAGCATGACTTTTGATGAAAAACGGACTTTTTTGTTTTTCATGTTATGGATCAGTTGGGCTTAGATAAAAGCTGTTGAAACCCTTTACCCCGCTTGGATTTGGTTAATACCTGGTTTATTGGCTGCGCACCATTGGATAGTACGTCACCATATTTTAAAACCGGTTCCCACCATTTTTTTCAGCATGACTTTTGATGAAAAACGGACTTTTTTGTTTTTCATTTTATGGATCAGTTGGGCTTAGATAAAAGCTGTTGAAACCCTTTACCCCGCTTGGATTTGGTTAATACTTGGTTTATTGGCTGCGCACTATTAGATAGTACGTCACCATACTTTAAAACCGGTTCCCACCATTTTTTTCAGCATGACTTTTGATGAAAAACGGACTTTTTTGTTTTTCATGTTATGGATCAGTTGGGCTTAGATAAAAGCTGTTGAAACCCTTTACCCCGCTTGGATTTGGTTAATACTTGGTTTATTGGCTGCGCACCATTGGATAGTACGTCACCATACTTTAAAACCGGTTCCCACCATTTTTTTCAGCATGACATTTGATGAAAAACGGACTTTTTGTTTTTCATGTTATGGATCAGTTGGGCTTAGATAAAAGCTGTTGAAACCCTTTACCCCGCTTGGATTTGGCTAATACTTGGTTTATTGGCTGCGCACCATTGGATAGTACGTCACCATACTTTAAAACCGGTTCCCACCATTTTTTTCAGCATGACTTTTGATGAAAAACGGACTTTTTTGTTTCTCATCTTATGGATCAGTTGGGCTTAGATAAAAGCTGTTGAAACCCTTTACCCCGCTTGGATTTGGTTAATACTTGGTTTATTGGCTGCGCACCATTGGATAGTACGTCACCATACTTTAAAACCGGTTCCCACCATTTTTTTCAGCATGACTTTTGATGAAAAACGGACTTTTTTGATTTTCATGTTATGGATCAGTTGGGCTTAGATAAAAGCTGTTGAAACCCTTTACCCCGCTTGGATTTGGTTAATACTTGCTTTATTGGCTGCGCACCATTGGATAGTACGTCACCATACTTTAAAACCGGTTCCCACCAGTTTTTTCAGCATGACTTTTGATGAAAAACGGACTTTTTTGTTTTTCATTCTATGGATCAGATGGGCTTAGATAAAAGCTGTTGAAACCCTTTACCCCGCTTGGATTTGGTTAATACTTGGTTTATTGGCTGCGCACCATTGGATAGTACGTCACCATACTTTAAAACCGGTTCCCACCATTTTTTTCAGCATGACTTTTGATGAAAAACGGACTTATTTTGTTTTTCATGTTATGGATCAGTTGGGCTTAGATAAAAGCTGTTGAAACCCTTTACCCCGCTTGGATTTGGTTAATACTTGGTTTATTGGCTGCGCACCATTGGATAGTACGTCACCATACTTTAAAACCGGTTCCCACCATTTTTTTCAGCATGACTTTTGATGAAAAACGGACTTTTTTGTTTTTCATGTTATGGATCAGTTGGGCTTAGATAAAAGCTGTTGAAACCCTTTACCCCGCTTGGATTTGGTTAATACTTGGTTTATTGGCTGCGCACCATTGGATAGTACGTCACCATACTTTAAAACCGGTTCCCAACATTTTTTTCAGCATAACTTTTGATGAAAAAGGGACTTTTTTGTTTTTCATGTTATGGATAAGTTGGGCTTAGATAAAAGCTGTTGAAACCCTTTACCCCGCTTGGATTTGGTTAATACTTGGTTTATTGGCTGCGCACCATTGGATAGTACGTCACCATACTTTAAAACCGGTTCCCACCATTTTTTTCAGCATGACTTTTGATGAAAAACGGACTTTTTTGTTTTTCATGTTATGGATCAGTTGGGCTTAGATAAAAGCTGTTGAAACCCTTTACCCCGCTTGGATTTGGTTAATACTTGGTTTATTGGCTGCGCACCATTGGATAGTACGTCACCATACTTTAAAACCGGTTCCCACCATTTTTTTCAGCATAAATTTTGATGAAAAAGGGACTTTTTTGTTTTTCATGTTATGGATCAGTTGGGCTTAGATAAAAGCTGTTGAAACCCTTTACCCCGCTTGGATTTGGTTAATACTTGGTTTATTGGCTGCGCACCATTGGATAGTACGTCACCATACTTTAAAACCGGTTCCCACCATTTTTTTCAGCATGACTTTTGATGAAAAACGGACTTATTTTGTTTTTCATGTTATGGATCAGTTGGGCTTAGATAAAAGCTGTTGAAACCCTTTACCCCGCTTGGATTTGGTTAATACTTGGTTTATTGGCTGCGCACCATTGGATAGTACGTCACCATACTTTAAAACCGGTTCCCACCATTTTTTTCAGCATGACTTTTGATGAAAAACGGACTTTTTTGTTTTTCATGTTATGGATCAGTTGGGCTTAGATAAAAGCTGTTGAAACCCTTTACCCCGCTTGGATTTGGTTAATACTTGGTTTATTGGCTGCGCACCATTGGATAGTACGTCACCATACTTTAAAACCGGTTCCCACCATTTTTTTCAGCATAACTTTTGATGAAAAAGGGACTTTTTTGTTTTTCATGTTATGGATCAGTTGGGCTTAGATAAAAGCTGTTGAAACCCTTTACCCCGCTTGGATTTGGTTAATACTTGGTTTATTGGCTGCGCACCATTGGATAGTACGTCACCATACTTTAAAACCGGTTCCCACCATTTTTTTCAGCATGACTTTTGATGAAAAACGGACTTTTTTGTTTTTCATGTTATGGATCAGTTGGGCTTAGATAAAAGCTGTTGAAACCCTTTACCCCGCTTGGATTTGGTTAATACTTGGTTTATTGGCTGCGCACCATTGGATAGTACGTCACCATACTTTAAAACCGGTTCCCACCATTTTTTTCAGCATGACTTTTGATGAAAAACGGACTTTTTTGTTTTTCATGTTATGGATCAGTTGGGCTTAGATAAAAGCTGTTGAAACCCTTTACCCCGCTTGGATTTGGTTAATACTTGGTTTATTGGCTGCGCACCATTGGATAGTACGTCACCATACTTTAAAACCGGTTCCCACCATTTTTTTCAGCATGACTTTTGATGAAAAACGGACTTTTTTGTTTTTCATGTTATGGATCAGTTGGGCTTAGATAAAAGCTGTTGAAACCCTTTACCCCGCTTGGATTTGGTTAATACTTGGTTTATTGGCTGCGCACCATTGGATAGTACGTCACCATACTTTAAAACCGGTTCCCACCATTTTTTTCAGCATGACTTTTGATGAAAAACGGACTTTTTTGTTTTTCATGTTATGGATCAGTTGGGCTTAGATAAAAGCTGTTGAAACCCTTTACCCCGCTTGGATTTGGTTAATACTTGGTTTATTGGCTGCGCACCATTGGATAGTACGTCACCATACTTTAAAACCGGTTCCCACCATTTTTTTCAGCATGACTTTTGATGAAAAACGGACTTTTTTGTTTTTCATGTTATGGATCAGTTGGGCTTAGATAAAAGCTGTTGAAACCCTTTACCCCGCTTGGATTTGGTTAATACTTGGTTTATTGGCTGCGCACCATTGGATAGTACGTCACCATACTTTAAAACCGGTTCCCACCATTTTTTTCAGCATGACTTTTGATGAAAAACGGACTTTTTTGTTTTTCATGTTATGGATCAGTTGGGCTTAGATAAAAGCTGTTGAAACCCTTTACCCCGCTTGGATTTGGTTAATACTTGGTTTATTGGCTGCGCACCATTGGATAGTACGTCACCATACTTTAAAACCGGTTCCCACCATTTTTTTCAGCATGACTTTTGATGAAAAACGGACTTTTTTGTTTTTCATGTTATGGATCAGTTGGGCTTAGATAAAAGCTGTTGAAACCCTTTACCCCGCTTGGATTTGGTTAATACTTGGTTTATTGGCTGCGCACCATTGGATAGTACGTCACCATACTTTAAAACCGGTTCCCACCATTTTTTTCAGCATGACTTTTGATGAAAAACGGACTTTTTTGTTTTTCATGTTATGGATCAGTTGGGCTTAGATAAAAGCTGTTGAAACCCTTTACCCCGCTTGGATTTGGTTAATACTTGGTTTATTGGCTGCGCACCATTGGATAGTACGTCACCATACTTTAAAACCGGTTCCCACCATTTTTTTCAGCATGACTTTTGATGAAAAACGGACTTTTTTGTTTTTCATGTTAAGGATCAGTTGGGCTTAGATAAAAGCTGTTGAAACCCTTTACCCCGCTTGGATTTGGTTAATACTTGGTTTATTGGCTGCGCACCATTGGATAGTACGTCACCATACTTTAAAACCGGTTCCCACCATTTTTTTCAGCATGACTTTTGATGAAAAACGGACTTTTTTGTTTTTCATGTTATGGATCAGTTGGGCTTAGATAAAAGCTGTTGAAACCCTTTACCCCGCTTGGATTTGGTTAATACTTGGTTTATTGGCTGCGCACCATTGGATAGTACGTCACCATACTTTAAAACCGGTTCCCACCATTTTTTTCAGCATGACTTTTGATGAAAAACGGACTTTTTTGTTTTTCATGTTATGGATCAGTTGGGCTTAGATAAAAGCTGTTGAAACCCTTTACCCCGCTTGGATTTGGTTAATACTTGGTTTATTGGCTGCGCACCATTGGATAGTACGTCACCATACTTTAAAACCGGTTCCCACCATTTTTTTCAGCATGACTTTTGATGAAAAACGGACTTTTTTGTTTTTCATGTTATGGATCAGTTGGGCTTAGATAAAAGCTGTTGAAACCCTTTACCCCGCTTGGATTTGGTTAATACTTGGTTTATTGGCTGCGCACCATTGGATAGTACGTCACCATACTTTAAAACCGGTTCCCACCATTTTTTTCAGCATGACTTTTGATGAAAAACGGACTTTTTTGTTTTTCATGTTATGGATCAGTTGGGCTTAGATAAAAGCTGTTGAAACCCTTTACCCCGCTTGGATTTGGTTAATACTTGGTTTATTGGCTGCGCACCATTGGATAGTACGTCACCATACTTTAAAACCGGTTCCCACCATTTTTTTCAGCATGACTTTTGATGAAAAACGGACTTTTTTGTTTTTCATGTTATGGATCAGTTGGGCTTAGATAAAAGCTGTTGAAACCCTTTACCCCGCTTGGATTTGGTTAATACTTGGTTTATTGGCTGCGCACCATTGGATAGTACGTCACCATACTTTAAAACCGGTTCCCACCATTTTTTTCAGCATGACTTTTGATGAAAAACGGACTTTTTTGTTTTTCATGTTATGGATCAGTTGGGCTTAGATAAAAGCTGTTGAAACCCTTTACCCCGCTTGGATTTGGTTAATACTTGGTTTATTGGCTGCGCACCATTGGATAGTACGTCACCATACTTTAAAACCGGTTCCCACCATTTTTTTCAGCATGACTTTTGATGAAAAACGGACTTTTTTGTTTTTCATGTTATGGATCAGTTGGGCTTAGATAAAAGCTGTTGAAACCCTTTACCCCGCTTGGATTTGGTTAATACTTGGTTTATTGGCTGCGCACCATTGGATAGTACGTCACCATACTTTAAAACCGGTTCCCACCATTTTTTTCAGCATGACTTTTGATGAAAAACGGACTTTTTTGTTTTTCATGTTATGGATCAGTTGGGCTTAGATAAAAGCTGTTGAAACCCTTTACCCCGCTTGGATTTGGTTAATACTTGGTTTATTGGCTGCGCACCATTGGATAGTACGTCACCATACTTTAAAACCGGTTCCCACCATTTTTTTCAGCATGACTTTTGATGAAAAACGGACTTTTTTGTTTTTCATGTTATGGATCAGTTGGGCTTAGATAAAAGCTGTTGAAACCCTTTACCCCGCTTGGATTTGGTTAATACTTGGTTTATTGGCTGCGCACCATTGGATAGTACGTCACCATACTTTAAAACCGGTTCCCACCATTTTTTTCAGCATGACTTTTGATGAAAAACGGACTTTTTTGTTTTTCATGTTATGGATCAGTTGGGCTTAGATAAAAGCTGTTGAAACCCTTTACCCCGCTTGGATTTGGTTAATACTTGGTTTATTGGCTGCGCACCATTGGATAGTACGTCACCATACTTTAAAACCGGTTCCCACCATTTTTTTCAGCATGACTTTTGATGAAAAACGGACTTTTTTGGTTTTCATGTTATGGATCAGTTGGGCTTAGATAAAAGCTGTTGAAACCCTTTACCCCGCTTGGATTTGGTTAATACTTGGTTTATTGGCTGCGCACCATTGGATAGTACGTCACCATACTTTAAAACCGGTTCCCACCATTTTTTTCAGCATGACTTTTGATGAAAAACGGACTTTTTTGTTTTTCATGTTATGGATCAGTTGGGCTTAGATAAAAGCTGTTGAAACCCTTTACCCCGCTTGGATTTGGTTAATACTTGGTTTATTGGCTGCGCACCATTGGATAGTACGTCACCATACTTTAAAACCGGTTCCCACCATTTTTTTCAGCATGACTTTTGATGAAAAACGGACTTTTTTGTTTTTCATGTTATGGATCAGTTGGGCTTAGATAAAAGCTGTTGAAACCCTTTACCCCGCTTGGATTTGGTTAATACTTGGTTTATTGGCTGCGCACCATTGGATAGTACGTCACCATACTTTAAAACCGGTTCCCACCATTTTTTTCAGCATGACTTTTGATGAAAAACGGACTTTTTTGTTTTTCATGTTATGGATCAGTTGGGCTTAGATAAAAGCTGTTGAAACCCTTTACCCCGCTTGGATTTGGTTAATACTTGGTTTATTGGCTGCGCACCATTGGATAGTACGTCACCATACTTTAAAACCGGTTCCCACCATTTTTTTCAGCATGACTTTTGATGAAAAACGGACTTTTTTGTTTTTCATGTTATGGATCAGTTGGGCTTAGATAAAAGCTGTTGAAACCCTTTACCCCGCTTGGATTTGGTTAATACTTGGTTTATTGGCTGCGCACCATTGGATAGTACGTCACCATACTTTAAAACCGGTTCCCACCATTTTTTTCAGCATGACTTTTGATGAAAAACGGACTTTTTTGTTTTTCATGTTATGGATCAGTTGGGCTTAGATAAAAGCTGTTGAAACCCTTTACCCCGCTTGGATTTGGTTAATACTTGGTTTATTGGCTGCGCACCATTGGATAGTACGTCACCATACTTTAAAACCGGTTCCCACCATTTTTTTCAGCATGACTTTTGATGAAAAACGGACTTTTTTGTTTTTCATGTTATGGATCAGTTGGGCTTAGATAAAAGCTGTTGAAACCCTTTACCCCGCTTGGATTTGGTTAATACTTGGTTTATTGGCTGCGCACCATTGGATAGTACGTCACCATACTTTAAAACCGGTTCCCACCATTTTTTTCAGCATGACTTTTGATGAAAAACGGACTTTTTTGTTTTTCATGTTATGGATCAGTTGGGCTTAGATAAAAGCTGTTGAAACCCTTTACCCCGCTTGGATTTGGTTAATACTTGGTTTATTGGCTGCGCACCATTGGATAGTACGTCACCATACTTTAAAACCGGTTCCCACCATTTTTTTCAGCATGACTTTTGATGAAAAACGGACTTTTTTGTTTTTCATGTTATGGATCAGTTGGGCTTAGATAAAAGCTGTTGAAACCCTTTACCCCGCTTGGATTTGGTTAATACTTGGTTTATTGGCTGCGCACCATTGGATAGTACGTCACCATACTTTAAAACCGGTTCCCACCATTTTTTTCAGCATGACTTTTGATGAAAAACGGACTTTTTTGTTTTTCATGTTATGGATCAGTTGGGCTTAGATAAAAGCTGTTGAAACCCTTTACCCCGCTTGGATTTGGTTAATACTTGGTTTATTGGCTGCGCACCATTGGATAGTACGTCACCATACTTTAAAACCGGTTCCCACCATTTTTTTCAGCATGACTTTTGATGAAAAACGGACTTTTTTGGTTTTCATGTTATGGATCAGTTGGGCTTAGATAAAAGCTGTTGAAACCCTTTACCCCGCTTGGATTTGGTTAATACTTGGTTTATTGGCTGCGCACCATTGGATAGTACGTCACCATACTTTAAAACCGGTTCCCACCATTTTTTTCAGCATGACTTTTGATGAAAAACGGACTTTTTTGTTTTTCATGTTATGGATCAGTTGGGCTTAGATAAAAGCTGTTGAAACCCTTTACCCCGCTTGGATTTGGTTAATACTTGGTTTATTGGCTGCGCACCATTGGATAGTACGTCACCATACTTTAAAACCGGTTCCCACCATTTTTTTCAGCATGACTTTTGATGAAAAACGGACTTTTTTGTTTTTCATGTTATGGATCAGTTGGGCTTAGATAAAAGCTGTTGAAACCCTTTACCCCGCTTGGATTTGGTTAATACTTGGTTTATTGGCTGCGCACCATTGGATAGTACGTCACCATACTTTAAAACCGGTTCCCACCATTTTTTTCAGCATGACTTTTGATGAAAAACGGACTTTTTTGTTTTTCATGTTATGGATCAGTTGGGCTTAGATAAAAGCTGTTGAAACCCTTTACCCCGCTTGGATTTGGTTAATACTTGGTTTATTGGCTGCGCACCATTGGATAGTACGTCACCATACTTTAAAACCGGTTCCCACCATTTTTTTCAGCATGACTTTTGATGAAAAACGGACTTTTTTGTTTTTCATGTTATGGATCAGTTGGGCTTAGATAAAAGCTGTTGAAACCCTTTACCCCGCTTGGATTTGGTTAATACTTGGTTTATTGGCTGCGCACCATTGGATAGTACGTCACCATACTTTAAAACCGGTTCCCACCATTTTTTTCAGCATGACTTTTGATGAAAAACGGACTTTTTTGTTTTTCATGTTATGGATCAGTTGGGCTTAGATAAAAGCTGTTGAAACCCTTTACCCCGCTTGGATTTGGTTAATACTTGGTTTATTGGCTGCGCACCATTGGATAGTACGTCACCATACTTTAAAACCGGTTCCCACCATTTTTTTCAGCATGACTTTTGATGAAAAACGGACTTTTTTGTTTTCATGTTATGGATCAGTTGGGCTTAGATAAAAGCTGTTGAAACCCTTTACCCCGCTTGGATTTGGTTAATACTTGGTTTATTGGCTGCGCACCATTGGATAGTACGTCACCATACTTTAAAACCGGTTCCCACCATTTTTTTCAGCATGACTTTTGATGAAAAACGGACTTTTTTGTTTTTCATGTTATGGATCAGTTGGGCTTAGATAAAAGCTGTTGAAACCCTTTACCCCGCTTGGATTTGGTTAATACTTGGTTTATTGGCTGCGCACCATTGGATAGTACGTCACCATACTTTAAAACCGGTTCCCACCATTTTTTTCAGCATGACTTTTGATGAAAAACGGACTTTTTTGTTTTTCATGTTATGGATCAGTTGGGCTTAGATAAAAGCTGTTGAAACCCTTTACCCCGCTTGGATTTGGTTAATACTTGGTTTATTGGCTGCGCACCATTGGATAGTACGTCACCATACTTTAAAACCGGTTCCCACCATTTTTTTCAGCATGACTTTTGATGAAAAACGGACTTTTTTGTTTTTCATGTTATGGATCAGTTGGGCTTAGATAAAAGCTGTTGAAACCCTTTACCCCGCTTGGATTTGGTTAATACTTGGTTTATTGGCTGCGCACCATTGGATAGTACGTCACCATACTTTAAAACCGGTTCCCACCATTTTTTTCAGCATGACTTTTGATGAAAAACGGACTTTTTTGTTTTTCATGTTATGGATCAGTTGGGCTTAGATAAAAGCTGTTGAAACCCTTTACCCCGCTTGGATTTGGTTAATACTTGGTTTATTGGCTGCGCACCATTGGATAGTACGTCACCATACTTTAAAACCGGTTCCCACCATTTTTTTCAGCATGACTTTTGATGAAAAACGGACTTTTTTGTTTTTCATGTTATGGATCAGTTGGGCTTAGATAAAAGCTGTTGAAACCCTTTACCCCGCTTGGATTTGGTTAATACTTGGTTTATTGGCTGCGCACCATTGGATAGTACGTCACCATACTTTAAAACCGGTTCCCACCATTTTTTTCAGCATGACTTTTGATGAAAAACGGACTTTTTTGTTTTTCATGTTATGGATCAGTTGGGCTTAGATAAAAGCTGTTGAAACCCTTTACCCCGCTTGGATTTGGTTAATACTTGGTTTATTGGCTGCGCACCATTGGATAGTACGTCACCATACTTTAAAACCGGTTCCCACCATTTTTTTCAGCATGACTTTTGATGAAAAACGGACTTTTTTGTTTTTCATGTTATGGATCAGTTGGGCTTAGATAAAAGCTGTTGAAACCCTTTACCCCGCTTGGATTTGGTTAATACTTGGTTTATTGGCTGCGCACCATTGGATAGTACGTCACCATACTTTAAAACCGGTTCCCACCATTTTTTTCAGCATGACTTTTGATGAAAAACGGACTTTTTTGTTTTTCATGTTATGGATCAGTTGGGCTTAGATAAAAGCTGTTGAAACCCTTTACCCCGCTTGGATTTGGTTAATACTTGGTTTATTGGCTGCGCACCATTGGATAGTACGTCACCATACTTTAAAACCGGTTCCCACCATTTTTTTCAGCATGACTTTTGATGAAAAACGGACTTTTTTGTTTTTCATGTTATGGATCAGTTGGGCTTAGATAAAAGCTGTTGAAACCCTTTACCCCGCTTGGATTTGGTTAATACTTGGTTTATTGGCTGCGCACCATTGGATAGTACGTCACCATACTTTAAAACCGGTTCCCACCATTTTTTTCAGCATGACTTTTGATGAAAAACGGACTTTTTTGTTTTTCATGTTATGGATCAGTTGGGCTTAGATAAAAGCTGTTGAAACCCTTTACCCCGCTTGGATTTGGTTAATACTTGGTTTATTGGCTGCGCACCATTGGATAGTACGTCACCATACTTTAAAACCGGTTCCCACCATTTTTTTCAGCATGACTTTTGATGAAAAACGGACTTTTTTGTTTTTCATGTTATGGATCAGTTGGGCTTAGATAAAAGCTGTTGAAACCCTTTACCCCGCTTGGATTTGGTTAATACTTGGTTTATTGGCTGCGCACCATTGGATAGTACGTCACCATACTTTAAAACCGGTTCCCCACCATTTTTTTCAGCATGACTTTTGATGAAAAACGGACTTTTTTGTTTTTCATGTTATGGATCAGTTGGGCTTAGATAAAAGCTGTTGAAACCCTTTACCCCGCTTGGATTTGGTTAATACTTGGTTTATTGGCTGCGCACCATTGGATAGTACGTCACCATACTTTAAAACCGGTTCCCACCATTTTTTTCAGCATGACTTTTGATGAAAAACGGACTTTTTTGTTTTTCATGTTATGGATCAGTTGGGCTTAGATAAAAGCTGTTGAAACCCTTTACCCCGCTTGGATTTGGTTAATACTTGGTTTATTGGCTGCGCACCATTGGATAGTACGTCACCATACTTTAAAACCGGTTCCCACCATTTTTTTCAGCATGACTTTTGATGAAAAACGGACTTTTTTGTTTTTCATGTTATGGATCAGTTGGGCTTAGATAAAAGCTGTTGAAACCCTTTACCCCGCTTGGATTTGGTTAATACTTGGTTTATTGGCTGCGCACCATTGGATAGTACGTCACCATACTTTAAAACCGGTTCCCACCATTTTTTCAGCATGACTTTTGATGAAAAACGGACTTTTTTGTTTTTCATGTTATGGATCAGTTGGGCTTAGATAAAAGCTGTTGAAACCCTTTACCCCGCTTGGATTTGGTTAATACTTGGTTTATTGGCTGCGTACCATTGGATAGTACGTCACCATACTTTAAATCCGGTTCCCACCATTTTTTTCAGCATGACTTTTGATGAAAAACGGACTTTTTTGTTTTTCATGTTATGGATCAGTTGGGCTTAGATAAAAGCTGTTGAAACCCTTTACCCCGCTTGGATTTGGTTAATACTTGGTTTATTGGCTGCGCACCATTGGATAGTACGTCACCATACTCTTAAAACCGGTTCCCACCATTTTTTTCAGCATGACTTTTGATGAAAAACGGACTTTTTTGTTTTTCATGTTATGGATCAGTTGGGCTTAGATAAAAGCTGTTGAAACCCTTTACCCCGCTTGGATTTGGTTAATACTTGGTTTATTGGCTGCGCACCATTGGATAGTACGTCACCATACTTTAAAACCGGTTCCCACCATTTTTTTCAGCATGACTTTTGATGAAAAACGGACTTTTTTGTTTTTCATGTTATGGATCAGTTGGGCTTAGATAAAAGCTGTTGAAACCCTTTACCCCGCTTGGATTTGGTTAATACTTGGTTTATTGGCTGCGCACCATTGGATAGTACGTCACCATACTTTAAAACCGGTTCCCACCATTTTTTTCAGCATGACTTTTGATGAAAAACGGACTTTTTTGTTTTTCATGTTATGGATCAGTTGGGCTTAGATAAAAGCTGTTGAAACCCTTTACCCCGCTTGGATTTGGTTAATACTTGGTTTATTGGCTGCGCACCATTGGATAGTACGTCACCATACTTTAAAACCGGTTCCCACCATTTTTTTCAGCATGACTTTTGATGAAAAACGGACTTTTTTGTTTTTCATGTTATGGATCAGTTGGGCTTAGATAAAAGCTGTTGAAACCCTTTACCCCGCTTGGATTTGGTTAATACTTGGTTTATTGGCTGCGCACCATTGGATAGTACGTCACCATACTTTAAAACCGGTTCCCACCATTTTTTTCAGCATGACTTTTGATGAAAAACGGACTTTTTTGTTTTTCATGTTATGGATCAGTTGGGCTTAGATAAAAGCTGTTGAAACCCTTTACCCCGCTTGGATTTGGTTAATACTTGGTTTATTGGCTGCGCACCATTGGATAGTACGTCACCATACTTTAAAACCGGTTCCCACCATTTTTTTCAGCATGACTTTTGATGAAAAACGGACTTTTTTGTTTTTCATGTTATGGATCAGTTGGGCTTAGATAAAAGCTGTTGAAACCCTTTACCCCGCTTGGATTTGGTTAATACTTGGTTTATTGGCTGCGCACCATTGGATAGTACGTCACCATACTTTAAAACCGGTTCCCACCATTTTTTTCAGCATGACTTTTGATGAAAAACGGACTTTTTTGTTTTTCATGTTATGGATCAGTTGGGCTTAGATAAAAGCTGTTGAAACCCTTTACCCCGCTTGGATTTGGTTAATACTTGGTTTATTGGCTGCGCACCATTGGATAGTACGTCACCATACTTTAAAACCGGTTCCCACCATTTTTTTCAGCATGACTTTTGATGAAAAACGGACTTTTTTGTTTTTCATGTTATGGATCAGTTGGGCTTAGATAAAAGCTGTTGAAACCCTTTACCCCGCTTGGATTTGGTTAATACTTGGTTTATTGGCTGCGCACCATTGGATAGTACGTCACCATACTTTAAAACCGGTTCCCACCATTTTTTTCAGCATGACTTTTGATGAAAAACGGACTTTTTTGTTTTTCATGTTATGGATCAGTTGGGCTTAGATAAAAGCTGTTGAAACCCTTTACCCCGCTTGGATTTGGTTAATACTTGGTTTATTGGCTGCGCACCATTGGATAGTACGTCACCATACTTTAAAACCGGTTCCCACCATTTTTTTCAGCATGACTTTTGATGAAAAACGGACTTTTTTGTTTTTCATGTTATGGATCAGTTGGGCTTAGATAAAGCTGTTGAAACCCTTTACCCCGCTTGGATTTGGTTAATACTTGGTTTATTGGCTGCGCACCATTGGATAGTACGTCACCATACTTTAAAACCGGTTCCCACCATTTTTTTCAGCATGACTTTTGATGAAAAACGGACTTTTTTGTTTTTCATGTTATGGATCAGTTGGGCTTAGATAAAAGCTGTTGAAACCCTTTACCCCGCTTGGATTTGGTTAATACTTGGTTTATTGGCTGCGCACCATTGGATAGTACGTCACCATACTTTAAAACCGGTTCCCACCATTTTTTTCAGCATGACTTTTGATGAAAAACGGACTTTTTTGTTTTTCATGTTATGGATCAGTTGGGCTTAGATAAAAGCTGTTGAAACCCTTTACCCCGCTTGGATTTGGTTAATACTTGGTTTATTGGCTGCGCACCATTGGATAGTACGTCACCATACTTTAAAACCGGTTCCCACCATTTTTTTCAGCATGACTTTTGATGAAAAACGGACTTTTTTGTTTTTCATGTTATGGATCAGTTGGGCTTAGATAAAAGCTGTTGAAACCCTTTACCCCGCTTGGATTTCGGTTAATACTTGGTTTATTAGCTGCGCACCATTGGATAGTACGTCACCATACTTTAAAACCGGTTCCCACCATTTTTTTCAGCATGACTTTTGATGAAAAACGGACTTTTTTGTTTTTCATGTTATGGATCAGTTGGGCTTAGATAAAAGCTGTTGAAACCCTTTACCCCGCTTGGATTTGGTTAATACTTGGTTTATTGGCTGCGCACCATTGGATAGTACGTCACCATACTTTAAAACCGGTTCCCACCATTTTTTTCAGCATGACTTTTGATGAAAAACGGACTTTTTTGTTTTTCATGTTATGGATCAGTTGGGCTTAGATAAAAGCTGTTGAAACCCTTTACCCCGCTTGGATTTGGTTAATACTTGGTTTATTGGCTGCGCACCATTGGATAGTACGTCACCATACTTTAAAACCGGTTCCCACCATTTTTTTCAGCATGACTTTTGATGAAAAACGGACTTTTTTGTTTTTCATGTTATGGATCAGTTGGGCTTAGATAAAAGCTGTTGAAACCCTTTACCCCGCTTGGATTTGGTTAATACTTGGTTTATTGGCTGCGCACCATTGGATAGTACGTCACCATACTTTAAAACCGGTTCCCACCATTTTTTTCAGCATGACTTTTGATGAAAAACGGACTTTTTTGTTTTTCATGTTATATCAGTTGGGCTTAGATAAAAGCTGTTGAAACCCTTTACCCCGCTTGGATTTGGTTAATACTTGGTTTATTGGCTGCGCACCATTGGATAGTACGTCACCATACTTTAAAACCGGTTCCCACCATTTTTTTCAGCATGACTTTTGATGAAAAACGGGACTTTTTTGTTTTTCATGTTATGGATCAGTTGGGCTTAGATAAAAGCTGTTGAAACCCTTTACCCCGCTTGGATTTGGTTAATACTTGGTTTATTGGCTGCGCACCATTGGATAGTACGTCACCATACTTTAAAACCGGTTCCCACCATTTTTTTCAGCATGACTTTTGATGAAAAACGGACTTTTTTGTTTTTCATGTTATGGATCAGTTGGGCTTAGATAAAAGCTGTTGAAACCCTTTACCCCGCTTGGATTTGGTTAATACTTGGTTTATTGGCTGCGCACCATTTTATAGTACGTCACCATACTTTAAAACCGGTTCCCACCATTTTTTTCAGCATGACTTTTGATGAAAAACGGACTTTTTTGTTTTTCATGTTATGGATCAGTTGGGCTTAGATAAAAGCTGTTGAAACCCTCTACCCCGCTTGGATTTGGTTAATACTTGGTTTATTGCTGCGCACCATTGGATAGTACATCACCATACTTTAAAACCGGTTCCTACCATTTTTTTCAGCATGACTTTTGATGAAAAACGGACTTTTTTGTTTTTCATGTTATGGATCAGTTGGGCTTAGATAAAAGCTGTTAAAACCCTTTACCCCGCTTGGATTTGGTTAATACTTGGTTTATTGGCTGCGCACCATTGGATAGTACGTCACCATACTTTAAAACCGGTTCCCACCATTTTTTTCAGCATGACTTTTGATGAAAAACGGACTTTTTTGTTTTTCATGTTATGGATCAGCTGGGCTTAGATAAAAGCTGTTGAAACCCTTTACCCCGCTTGGATTTGGTTAATACTTGGTTTATTGGCTGCGCACCATTGGATAGTACGTCACCATACTTTAAAACCGGTTCCACCATTTTTTTCAGCATGACTGTTTGATGAAAAACGGACTTTTTTGTTTTTCATGTTATGGATCAGTTGGGCTTAGATAAAAGCTGTTGAAACCCTTTACCCCGCTTGGATTTGGTTAATACTTGGTTTATTGGCTGCGCACCATTGGATAGTACGTCACCATACTTTAAAACCGGTTCCCACCATTTTTTTCAGCATGACTTTTGATGAAAAACGGACTTTTTTGTTTTTCATGTTATGGATCAGTTGGGCTTAGATAAAAGCTGTTGAAACCCTTTACCCCGCTTGGATTTGGTTAATACTTGGTTTATTGGCTGCGCACCATTGGATAGTACGTCACCATACTTTAAAACCGGTTCCCACCATTTTTTTCAGCATGACTTTTGATGAAAAACGGACTTTTTTGTTTTTCATGTTATGGATCAGTTGGGCTTAGATAAAAGCTGTTGAAACCCTTTACCCCGCTTGGATTTGGTTAATACTTGGTTTATTGGCTGCGCACCATTGGATAGTACGTCACCATACTTTAAAACCGGTTCCCACCATTTTTTTCAGCATGACTTTTGATGAAAAACGGACTTTTTTGTTTTTCATGTTATGGATCAGTTGGGCTTAGATAAAAGCTGTTGAAACCCTTTACCCCGCTTGGATTTGGTTAATACTTGGTTTATTGGCTGCGCACCATTGGATAGTACGTCACCATACTTTAAAACCGGTTCCCACCATTTTTTTCAGCATGACTTTTGATGAAAAACGGACTTTTTTGTTTTTCATGTTATGGATCAGTTGGGCTTAGATAAAAGCTGTTGAAACCCTTTACCCCGCTTGGATTTGGTTAATACTTGGTTTATTGGCTGCGCACCATTGGATAGTACGTCACCATACTTTAAAACCGGTTCCCACCATTTTTTTCAGCATGACTTTTGATGAAAAACGGACTTTTTTGTTTTTCATGTTATGGATCAGTTGGGCTTAGATAAAAGCTGTTGAAACCCTTTACCCCGCTTGGATTTGGTTAATACTTGGTTTATTGGCTGCGCACCATTGGATAGTACGTCACCATACTTTAAAACCGGTTCCCACCATTTTTTTCAGCATGACTTTTGATGAAAAACGGACTTTTTTGTTTTTCATGTTATGGATCAGTTGGGCTTAGATAAAGCTGTTGAAACCCTTTACCCCGCTTGGATTTGGTTAATACTTGGTTTATTGGCTGCGCACCATTGGATAGTACGTCACCATACTTTAAAACCGGTTCCCACCATTTTTTTCAGCATGACTTTTGATGAAAAACGGACTTTTTTGTTTTTCATGTTATGGATCAGTTGGGCTTAGATAAAAGCTGTTGAAACCCTTTACCCCGCTTGGATTTGGTTAATACTTGATTTATTGGCTGCGCACCATTGGATAGTACGTCACCATACTTTAAAACCGGTTCCCACCATTTTTTTCAGCATGACTTTTGATGAAAAACGGACTTTTTGGTTTTTCATGTTATGGATCAGTTGGGCTTAGATAAAAGCTGTTGAAACCCTTTACCCCGCTTGGATTTGGTTAATACTTGGTTTATTGGCTGCGCACCATTGGATAGTACGTCACCATACTTTAAAACCGGTTCCCACCATTTTTTTCAGCATGACTTTTGATGAAAAACGGACTTTTGGGTTTTTCATGTTATGGATCAGTTGGGCTTAGATAAAAGCTGTTAAAACCCTTTACCCCGCTTGGATTTTTTTCATACTTGGTTTATTGGCTGCGCACCATTGGATAGTACGTCACCATACTTTAAAAACCGGTTCCCACCATTTTTTTCAGCATGACTTTTGATGAAAAACGGACTTTTGGGTTTTTCATGTTATGGATCAGTTGGGCTTAGATAAAAGCTGTTAAAACCCTTTACCCCGCTTGGATTTTTTTCATACTTGGATTATTCGCTGCGCACCATTGGATAGTACGTCACCATACTTTAAAACCGGTTCCCACCATTTTTTTCAGCATGACTTTTGATGAAAAACGGACTTTTTTGTTTTTCATGTTATGGATCAGTTGGGGCTTAGATAAAAGCTGTTGAAACCCTTTACCCCGCTTGGATTTGGTTAATACTTGGTTTATTGGCTGCGCACCATTGGATAGTACGTCACCATACTTTAAAACCGGTTCCCACCATTTTTTTCAGCATGACTTTTGATGAAAAACGGACTTTTTTGTTTTTCATGTTATGGATCAGTTGGGCTTAGATAAAAGCTGTTGAAACCCTTTACCCCGCTTGGATTTGGTTAATACTTGGTTTATTGGCTGCGCACCATTGGATAGTACGTCACCATACTTTAAAACCGGTTCCCACCATTTTTTTCAGCATGACTTTTGATGAAAAACGGACTTTTTTGTTTTTCATGTTATGGATCAGTTGGGCTTAGATAAAAGCTGTTGAAACCCTTTACCCCGCTTGGATTTGGTTAATACTTGGTTTATTGGCTGCGCACCATTGGATAGTACGTCACCATACTTTTAAAACCGGTTCCCACCATTTTTTTCAGCATGACTTTTGATGAAAAACGGACTTTTTTGTTTTTCATGTTATGGATCAGTTGGGCTTAGATAAAAGCTGTTGAAACCCTTTACCCCGCTTGGATTTTGGTTAATACTTGGTTTATTGGCTGCGCACCATTGGATAGTACGTCACCATACTTTAAAACCGGTTCCCACCATTTTTTTCAGCATGACTTTTGATGAAAAACGGACTTTTTTGTTTTCCATGTTATGGATCAGTTGGGCATAGATAAAAGCTGTTGAAACCCTTTACCCCGCTTGGATTTGGTTAATACTTGGTTTATTGGCTGCGCACCATTGGATAGTACGTCACCATACTTTAAAACCGGTTCCCACCATTTTTTTCAGCATGACTTTTGATGAAAAACGGACTTTTTTTGTTTTTCATGTTATGGATCAGTTGGGCTTAGATAAAAGCTGTTGAAACCCTTTACCCCGCTTGGATTTGGTTAATACTTGGTTTATTGGCTGCGCACCATTGGATAGTACGTCACCATACTTTAAAACCGGTTCCCACCATTTTTTTCAGCATGACTTTTGATGAAAAAACGGACTTTTTTGTTTTTCATGTTATGGATCAGTTGGCTTAGATAAAAGCTGTTGAAACCCTTTACCCCGCTTGGATTTGGTTAATACTTGGTTTATTGGCTGCGCACCATTGGATAGTACGTCACCATACTTTAAAAACCGGTTCCCACCATTTTTTTCAGCATGACTTTTGATGAAAAACGGACTTTTTTGTTTTTCATGTTATGGATCAGTTGGGCTTAGATAAAAGCTGTTGAAACCCTTTATCCCGCTTGGATTTGGTTAATACTTGGTTTATTGGCTGCGCACCATTGGATAGTACGTCACCATACTTTAAAACCGGTTCCCACCATTTTTTCAGCATGACTTTTGATGAAAAACGGACTTTTTTGTTTTTCATGTTATGGATCAGATGGGCTTAGATAAAAGCTGTTGAAACCCTTTACCCTGCTTGGATTTGGTTAATACTTGGTTTATTGGCTGCGCACCATTGGATAGTACGTCACCATACTTTAAAACCGGTTCCCACCATTTTTTTCAGCATGACTTTTGATGAAAAACGGACTTTTTTTGTTTTTCATGTTATGGATCAGTTGGGCTTAGATAAAAGCTGTTGAAACCCTTTACCCCGCTTGGATTTGGTTAATACTTGGTTTATTGGCTGCGCACCATTGGATAGTACGTCACCATACTTTAAAACCGGTTCCCACCATTTTTTTCAGCATGACTTTTGATGAAAAACGGACTTTTTTGTTTTTCATGTTATGGATCAGTTGGGCTTAGATAAAAGCTGTTGAAACCCTTTACCCCGCTTGGATTTGGTTAATACTTGGTTTATTGGCTGCGCACCATTGGATAGTACGTCACCATACTTTAAAACCGGTTCCCACCATTTTTTTCAGCATGACTTTTGATGAAAAACGGACTTTTTTGTTTTTCATGTTATGGATCAGTTGGGCTTAGATAAAAGCTGTTGAAACCCTTTACCCCGCTTGGATTGGTTAATACTTGGTTTATTGGCTGCGCACCATTGGATAGTACGTCACCATACTTTAAAACCGGTTCCCACCATTTTTTTCAGCATGACTTTTGATGAAAAACGGACTTTTTGTTTTTCATGTTATGGATCAGGGCTTAGATAAAAGCTGTTGAAACCCTTTACCCCGCTTGGATTTGGTTAATACTTGGTTTATTGGCTGCGCACCATTGGATAGTACGTCACCATACTTTAAAACCGGTTCCCACCATTTTTTTCAGCATGACTTTTGATGAAAAACGGACTTTTTTGTTTTTCATGTTATGGATCAGTTGGGCTTAGATAAAAGCTGTTGAAACCCTTTACCCCGCTTGGATTTGGTTAATACTTGGTTTATTGGCTGCGCACCATTGGATAGTACGTCACCATACTTTAAAACCGGTTCCCACCATTTTTTTCAGCATGACTTTTGATGAAAAACGGACTTTTTTGTTTTTCATGTTATGGATCAGTTGGGCTTAGATAAAAGCTGTTGAAACCCTTTACCCCGCTTGGATTTGGTTAATACTTGGTTTATTGGCTGCGCACCATTGGATAGTACGTCACCATACTTTAAAACCGGTTCCCACCATTTTTTTCAGCATGACTTTTGATGAAAAACGGACTTTTTTGTTTTTCATGTTATGGATCAGTTGGGCTTAGATAAAAGCTGTTGAAACCCTTTACCCCGCTTGGATTTGGTTAATACTTGGTTTATTGGCTGCGCACCATTGGATAGTACGTCACCATACTTTAAAACCGGTTCCCACCATTTTTTTCAGCATGACTTTTGATGAAAAACGGACTTTTTTGTTTTTCATGTTATGGATCAGTTGGGCTTAGATAAAAGCTGTTGAAACCCTTTACCCCGCTTGGATTTGGTTAATACTTGGTTTATTGGCTGCGCACCATTGGATAGTACGTCACCATACTTTAAAACCGGTTCCCACCATTTTTTTCAGCATGACTTTTGATGAAAAACGGACTTTTTTGTTTTTCATGTTATGGATCAGTTGGGCTTAGATAAAAGCTGTTGAAACCCTTTACCCCGCTTGGATTTGGTTAATACTTGGTTTATTGGCTGCGCACCATTGGATAGTACGTCACCATACTTTAAAACCGGTTCCCACCATTTTTTTCAGCATGACTTTTGATGAAAAACGGACTTTTTTGTTTTTCATGTTATGGATCAGTTGGGCTTAGATAAAAGCTGTTGAAACCCTTTACCCCGCTTGGATTTGGTTAATACTTGGTTTATTGGCTGCGCACCATTGGATAGTACGTCACCATACTTTAAAACCGGTTCCCACCATTTTTTTCAGCATGACTTTTGATGAAAAACGGACTTTTTTGTTTTTCATGTTATGGATCAGTTGGGCTTAGATAAAAGCTGTTGAAACCCTTTACCCCGCTTGGATTTGGTTAATACTTGGTTTATTGGCTGCGCACCATTGGATAGTACGTCACCATACTTTAAAACCGGTTCCCACCATTTTTTTCAGCATGACTTTTGATGAAAAACGGACTTTTTTGTTTTTCATGTTATGGATCAGTTGGGCTTAGATAAAAGCTGTTGAAACCCTTTACCCCGCTTGGATTTGGTTAATACTTGGTTTATTGGCTGCGCACCATTGGATAGTACGTCACCATACTTTAAAACCGGTTCCCACCATTTTTTTCAGCATGACTTTTGATGAAAAACGGACTTTTTTGTTTTTCATGTTATGGATCAGTTGGGCTTAGATAAAAGCTGTTGAAACCCTTTACCCCGCTTGGATTTGGTTAATACTTGGTTTATTGGCTGCGCACCATTGGATAGTACGTCACCATACTTTAAAACCGGTTCCCACCATTTTTTTCAGCATGACTTTTGATGAAAAACGGACTTTTTTGTTTTTCATGTTATGGATCAGTTGGGCTTAGATAAAAGCTGTTGAAACCCTTTACCCCGCTTGGATTTGGTTAATACTTGGTTTATTGGCTGCGCACCATTGGATAGTACGTCACCATACTTTAAAACCGGTTCCCACCATTTTTTTCAGCATGACTTTTGATGAAAAACGGACTTTTTTGTTTTTCATGTTATGGATCAGTTGGGCTTAGATAAAAGCTGTTGAAACCCTTTACCCCGCTTGGATTTGGTTAATACTTGGTTTATTGGCTGCGCACCATTGGATAGTACGTCACCATACTTTAAAACCGGTTCCCACCATTTTTTTCAGCATGACTTTTGATGAAAAACGGACTTTTTTGTTTTTCATGTTATGGATCAGTTGGGCTTAGATAAAAGCTGTTGAAACCCTTTACCCCGCTTGGATTTGGTTAATACTTGGTTTATTGGCTGCGCACCATTGGATAGTACGTCACCATACTTTAAAACCGGTTCCCACCATTTTTTTCAGCATGACTTTTGATGAAAAACGGACTTTTTTGTTTTTCATGTTATGGATCAGTTGGGCTTAGATAAAAGCTGTTGAAACCCTTTACCCCGCTTGGATTTGGTTAATACTTGGTTTATTGGCTGCGCACCATTGGATAGTACGTCACCATACTTTAAAACCGGTTCCCACCATTTTTTTCAGCATGACTTTTGATGAAAAACGGACTTTTTTGTTTTTCATGTTATGGATCAGTTGGGCTTAGATAAAAGCTGTTGAAACCCTTTACCCCGCTTGGATTTGGTTAATACTTGGTTTATTGGCTGCGCACCATTGGATAGTACGTCACCATACTTTAAAACCGGTTCCCACCATTTTTTTCAGCATGACTTTTGATGAAAAACGGACTTTTTTGTTTTTCATGTTATGGATCAGTTGGGCTTAGATAAAAGCTGTTGAAACCCTTTACCCCGCTTGGATTTGGTTAATACTTGGTTTATTGGCTGCGCACCATTGGATAGTACGTCACCATACTTTAAAACCGGTTCCCACCATTTTTTTCAGCATGACTTTTGATGAAAAACGGACTTTTTTGTTTTTCATGTTATGGATCAGTTGGGCTTAGATAAAAGCTGTTGAAACCCTTTACCCCGCTTGGATTTGGTTAATACTTGGTTTATTGGCTGCGCACCATTGGATAGTACGTCACCATACTTTAAAACCGGTTCCCACCATTTTTTTCAGCATGACTTTTGATGAAAAACGGACTTTTTTGTTTTTCATGTTATGGATCAGTTGGGCTTAGATAAAAGCTGTTGAAACCCTTTACCCCGCTTGGATTTGGTTAATACTTGGTTTATTGGCTGCGCACCATTGGATAGTACGTCACCATACTTTAAAACCGGTTCCCACCATTTTTTTCAGCATGACTTTTGATGAAAAACGGACTTTTTTGTTTTTCATGTTATGGATCAGTTGGGCTTAGATAAAAGCTGTTGAAACCCTTTACCCCGCTTGGATTTGGTTAATACTTGGTTTATTGGCTGCGCACCATTGGATAGTACGTCACCATACTTTAAAACCGGTTCCCACCATTTTTTTCAGCATGACTTTTGATGAAAAACGGACTTTTTTGTTTTTCATGTTATGGATCAGTTGGGCTTAGATAAAAGCTGTTGAAACCCTTTACCCCGCTTGGATTTGGTTAATACTTGGTTTATTGGCTGCGCACCATTGGATAGTACGTCACCATACTTTAAAACCGGTTCCCACCATTTTTTTCAGCATGACTTTTGATGAAAAACGGACTTTTTTGTTTTTCATGTTATGGATCAGTTGGGCTTAGATAAAAGCTGTTGAAACCCTTTACCCCGCTTGGATTTGGTTAATACTTGGTTTATTGGCTGCGCACCATTGGATAGTACGTCACCATACTTTAAAACCGGTTCCCACCATTTTTTTCAGCATGACTTTTGATGAAAAACGGACTTTTTTGTTTTTCATGTTATGGATCAGTTGGGCTTAGATAAAAGCTGTTGAAACCCTTTACCCCGCTTGGATTTGGTTAATACTTGGTTTATTGGCTGCGCACCATTGGATAGTACGTCACCATACTTTAAAACCGGTTCCCACCATTTTTTTCAGCATGACTTTTGATGAAAAACGGACTTTTTTGTTTTTCATGTTATGGATCAGTTGGGCTTAGATAAAAGCTGTTGAAACCCTTTACCCCGCTTGGATTTGGTTAATACTTGGTTTATTGGCTGCGCACCATTGGATAGTACGTCACCATACTTTAAAACCGGTTCCCACCATTTTTTTCAGCATGACTTTTGATGAAAAACGGACTTTTTTGTTTTTCATGTTATGGATCAGTTGGGCTTAGATAAAAGCTGTTGAAACCCTTTACCCCGCTTGGATTTGGTTAATACTTGGTTTATTGGCTGCGCACCATTGGATAGTACGTCACCATACTTTAAAACCGGTTCCCACCATTTTTTTCAGCATGACTTTTGATGAAAAACGGACTTTTTTGTTTTTCATGTTATGGATCAGTTGGGCTTAGATAAAAGCTGTTGAAACCCTTTACCCCGCTTGGATTTGGTTAATACTTGGTTTATTGGCTGCGCACCATTGGATAGTACGTCACCATACTTTAAAACCGGTTCCCACCATTTTTTTCAGCATGACTTTTGATGAAAAACGGACTTTTTTGTTTTTCATGTTATGGATCAGTTGGGCTTAGATAAAAGCTGTTGAAACCCTTTACCCCGCTTGGATTTGGTTAATACTTGGTTTATTGGCTGCGCACCATTGGATAGTACGTCACCATACTTTAAAACCGGTTCCCACCATTTTTTTCAGCATGACTTTTGATGAAAAACGGACTTTTTTGTTTTTCATGTTATGGATCAGTTGGGCTTAGATAAAAGCTGTTGAAACCCTTTACCCCGCTTGGATTTGGTTAATACTTGGTTTATTGGCTGCGCACCATTGGATAGTACGTCACCATACTTTAAAACCGGTTCCCACCATTTTTTTCAGCATGACTTTTGATGAAAAACGGACTTTTTTGTTTTTCATGTTATGGATCAGTTGGGCTTAGATAAAAGCTGTTGAAACCCTTTACCCCGCTTGGATTTGGTTAATACTTGGTTTATTGGCTGCGCACCATTGGATAGTACGTCACCATACTTTAAAACCGGTTCCCACCATTTTTTTCAGCATGACTTTTGATGAAAAACGGACTTTTTTGTTTTTCATGTTATGGATCAGTTGGGCTTAGATAAAAGCTGTTGAAACCCTTTACCCCGCTTGGATTTGGTTAATACTTGGTTTATTGGCTGCGCACCATTGGATAGTACGTCACCATACTTTAAAACCGGTTCCCACCATTTTTTTCAGCATGACTTTTGATGAAAAACGGACTTTTTTGTTTTTCATGTTATGGATCAGTTGGGCTTAGATAAAAGCTGTTGAAACCCTTTACCCCGCTTGGATTTGGTTAATACTTGGTTTATTGGCTGCGCACCATTGGATAGTACGTCACCATACTTTAAAACCGGTTCCCACCATTTTTTTCAGCATGACTTTTGATGAAAAACGGACTTTTTTGTTTTTCATGTTATGGATCAGTTGGGCTTAGATAAAAGCTGTTGAAACCCTTTACCCCGCTTGGATTTGGTTAATACTTGGTTTATTGGCTGCGCACCATTGGATAGTACGTCACCATACTTTAAAACCGGTTCCCACCATTTTTTTCAGCATGACTTTTGATGAAAAACGGACTTTTTTGTTTTTCATGTTATGGATCAGTTGGGCTTAGATAAAAGCTGTTGAAACCCTTTACCCCGCTTGGATTTGGTTAATACTTGGTTTATTGGCTGCGCACCATTGGATAGTACGTCACCATACTTTAAAACCGGTTCCCACCATTTTTTTCAGCATGACTTTTGATGAAAAACGGACTTTTTTGTTTTTCATGTTATGGATCAGTTGGGCTTAGATAAAAGCTGTTGAAACCCTTTACCCCGCTTGGATTTGGTTAATACTTGGTTTATTGGCTGCGCACCATTGGATAGTACGTCACCATACTTTAAAACCGGTTCCCACCATTTTTTTCAGCATGACTTTTGATGAAAAACGGACTTTTTTGTTTTTCATGTTATGGATCAGTTGGGCTTAGATAAAAGCTGTTGAAACCCTTTACCCCGCTTGGATTTGGTTAATACTTGGTTTATTGGCTGCGCACCATTGGATAGTACGTCACCATACTTTAAAACCGGTTCCCACCATTTTTTTCAGCATGACTTTTGATGAAAAACGGACTTTTTTGTTTTTCATGTTATGGATCAGTTGGGCTTAGATAAAAGCTGTTGAAACCCTTTACCCCGCTTGGATTTGGTTAATACTTGGTTTATTGGCTGCGCACCATTGGATAGTACGTCACCATACTTTAAAACCGGTTCCCACCATTTTTTTCAGCATGACTTTTGATGAAAAACGGACTTTTTTGTTTTTCATGTTATGGATCAGTTGGGCTTAGATAAAAGCTGTTGAAACCCTTTACCCCGCTTGGATTTGGTTAATACTTGGTTTATTGGCTGCGCACCATTGGATAGTACGTCACCATACTTTAAAACCGGTTCCCACCATTTTTTTCAGCATGACTTTTGATGAAAAACGGACTTTTTTGTTTTTCATGTTATGGATCAGTTGGGCTTAGATAAAAGCTGTTGAAACCCTTTACCCCGCTTGGATTTGGTTAATACTTGGTTTATTGGCTGCGCACCATTGGATAGTACGTCACCATACTTTAAAACCGGTTCCCACCATTTTTTTCAGCATGACTTTTGATGAAAAACGGACTTTTTTGTTTTTCATGTTATGGATCAGTTGGGCTTAGATAAAAGCTGTTGAAACCCTTTACCCCGCTTGGATTTGGTTAATACTTGGTTTATTGGCTGCGCACCATTGGATAGTACGTCACCATACTTTAAAACCGGTTCCCACCATTTTTTTCAGCATGACTTTTGATGAAAAACGGACTTTTTTGTTTTTCATGTTATGGATCAGTTGGGCTTAGATAAAAGCTGTTGAAACCCTTTACCCCGCTTGGATTTGGTTAATACTTGGTTTATTGGCTGCGCACCATTGGATAGTACGTCACCATACTTTAAAACCGGTTCCCACCATTTTTTTCAGCATGACTTTTGATGAAAAACGGACTTTTTTGTTTTTCATGTTATGGATCAGTTGGGCTTAGATAAAAGCTGTTGAAACCCTTTACCCCGCTTGGATTTGGTTAATACTTGGTTTATTGGCTGCGCACCATTGGATAGTACGTCACCATACTTTAAAACCGGTTCCCACCATTTTTTTCAGCATGACTTTTGATGAAAAACGGACTTTTTTGTTTTTCATGTTATGGATCAGTTGGGCTTAGATAAAAGCTGTTGAAACCCTTTACCCCGCTTGGATTTGGTTAATACTTGGTTTATTGGCTGCGCACCATTGGATAGTACGTCACCATACTTTAAAACCGGTTCCCACCATTTTTTTCAGCATGACTTTTGATGAAAAACGGACTTTTTTGTTTTTCATGTTATGGATCAGTTGGGCTTAGATAAAAGCTGTTGAAACCCTTTACCCCGCTTGGATTTGGTTAATACTTGGTTTATTGGCTGCGCACCATTGGATAGTACGTCACCATACTTTAAAACCGGTTCCCACCATTTTTTTCAGCATGACTTTTGATGAAAAACGGACTTTTTTGTTTTTCATGTTATGGATCAGTTGGGCTTAGATAAAAGCTGTTGAAACCCTTTACCCCGCTTGGATTTGGTTAATACTTGGTTTATTGGCTGCGCACCATTGGATAGTACGTCACCATACTTTAAAACCGGTTCCCACCATTTTTTTCAGCATGACTTTTGATGAAAAACGGACTTTTTTGTTTTTCATGTTATGGATCAGTTGGGCTTAGATAAAAGCTGTTGAAACCCTTTACCCCGCTTGGATTTGGTTAATACTTGGTTTATTGGCTGCGCACCATTGGATAGTACGTCACCATACTTTAAAACCGGTTCCCACCATTTTTTTCAGCATGACTTTTGATGAAAAACGGACTTTTTTGTTTTTCATGTTATGGATCAGTTGGGCTTAGATAAAAGCTGTTGAAACCCTTTACCCCGCTTGGATTTGGTTAATACTTGGTTTATTGGCTGCGCACCATTGGATAGTACGTCACCATACTTTAAAACCGGTTCCCACCATTTTTTTCAGCATGACTTTTGATGAAAAACGGACTTTTTTGTTTTTCATGTTATGGATCAGTTGGGCTTAGATAAAAGCTGTTGAAACCCTTTACCCCGCTTGGATTTGGTTAATACTTGGTTTATTGGCTGCGCACCATTGGATAGTACGTCACCATACTTTAAAACCGGTTCCCACCATTTTTTTCAGCATGACTTTTGATGAAAAACGGACTTTTTTGTTTTTCATGTTATGGATCAGTTGGGCTTAGATAAAAGCTGTTGAAACCCTTTACCCCGCTTGGATTTGGTTAATACTTGGTTTATTGGCTGCGCACCATTGGATAGTACGTCACCATACTTTAAAACCGGTTCCCACCATTTTTTTCAGCATGACTTTTGATGAAAAACGGACTTTTTTGTTTTTCATGTTATGGATCAGTTGGGCTTAGATAAAAGCTGTTGAAACCCTTTACCCCGCTTGGATTTGGTTAATACTTGGTTTATTGGCTGCGCACCATTGGATAGTACGTCACCATACTTTAAAACCGGTTCCCACCATTTTTTTCAGCATGACTTTTGATGAAAAACGGACTTTTTTGTTTTTCATGTTATGGATCAGTTGGGCTTAGATAAAAGCTGTTGAAACCCTTTACCCCGCTTGGATTTGGTTAATACTTGGTTTATTGGCTGCGCACCATTGGATAGTACGTCACCATACTTTAAAACCGGTTCCCACCATTTTTTTCAGCATGACTTTTGATGAAAAACGGACTTTTTTGTTTTTCATGTTATGGATCAGTTGGGCTTAGATAAAAGCTGTTGAAACCCTTTACCCCGCTTGGATTTGGTTAATACTTGGTTTATTGGCTGCGCACCATTGGATAGTACGTCACCATACTTTAAAACCGGTTCCCACCATTTTTTTCAGCATGACTTTTGATGAAAAACGGACTTTTTTGTTTTTCATGTTATGGATCAGTTGGGCTTAGATAAAAGCTGTTGAAACCCTTTACCCCGCTTGGATTTGGTTAATACTTGGTTTATTGGCTGCGCACCATTGGATAGTACGTCACCATACTTTAAAACCGGTTCCCACCATTTTTTTCAGCATGACTTTTGATGAAAAACGGACTTTTTTGTTTTTCATGTTATGGATCAGTTGGGCTTAGATAAAAGCTGTTGAAACCCTTTACCCCGCTTGGATTTGGTTAATACTTGGTTTATTGGCTGCGCACCATTGGATAGTACGTCACCATACTTTAAAACCGGTTCCCACCATTTTTTTCAGCATGACTTTTGATGAAAAACGGACTTTTTTGTTTTTCATGTTATGGATCAGTTGGGCTTAGATAAAAGCTGTTGAAACCCTTTACCCCGCTTGGATTTGGTTAATACTTGGTTTATTGGCTGCGCACCATTGGATAGTACGTCACCATACTTTAAAACCGGTTCCCACCATTTTTTTCAGCATGACTTTTGATGAAAAACGGACTTTTTTGTTTTTCATGTTATGGATCAGTTGGGCTTAGATAAAAGCTGTTGAAACCCTTTACCCCGCTTGGATTTGGTTAATACTTGGTTTATTGGCTGCGCACCATTGGATAGTACGTCACCATACTTTAAAACCGGTTCCCACCATTTTTTTCAGCATGACTTTTGATGAAAAACGGACTTTTTTGTTTTTCATGTTATGGATCAGTTGGGCTTAGATAAAAGCTGTTGAAACCCTTTACCCCGCTTGGATTTGGTTAATACTTGGTTTATTGGCTGCGCACCATTGGATAGTACGTCACCATACTTTAAAACCGGTTCCCACCATTTTTTTCAGCATGACTTTTGATGAAAAACGGACTTTTTTGTTTTTCATGTTATGGATCAGTTGGGCTTAGATAAAAGCTGTTGAAACCCTTTACCCCGCTTGGATTTGGTTAATACTTGGTTTATTGGCTGCGCACCATTGGATAGTACGTCACCATACTTTAAAACCGGTTCCCACCATTTTTTTCAGCATGACTTTTGATGAAAAACGGACTTTTTTGTTTTTCATGTTATGGATCAGTTGGGCTTAGATAAAAGCTGTTGAAACCCTTTACCCCGCTTGGATTTGGTTAATACTTGGTTTATTGGCTGCGCACCATTGGATAGTACGTCACCATACTTTAAAACCGGTTCCCACCATTTTTTTCAGCATGACTTTTGATGAAAAACGGACTTTTTTGTTTTTCATGTTATGGATCAGTTGGGCTTAGATAAAAGCTGTTGAAACCCTTTACCCCGCTTGGATTTGGTTAATACTTGGTTTATTGGCTGCGCACCATTGGATAGTACGTCACCATACTTTAAAACCGGTTCCCACCATTTTTTTCAGCATGACTTTTGATGAAAAACGGACTTTTTTGTTTTTCATGTTATGGATCAGTTGGGCTTAGATAAAAGCTGTTGAAACCCTTTACCCCGCTTGGATTTGGTTAATACTTGGTTTATTGGCTGCGCACCATTGGATAGTACGTCACCATACTTTAAAACCGGTTCCCACCATTTTTTTCAGCATGACTTTTGATGAAAAACGGACTTTTTTGTTTTTCATGTTATGGATCAGTTGGGCTTAGATAAAAGCTGTTGAAACCCTTTACCCCGCTTGGATTTGGTTAATACTTGGTTTATTGGCTGCGCACCATTGGATAGTACGTCACCATACTTTAAAACCGGTTCCCACCATTTTTTTCAGCATGACTTTTGATGAAAAACGGACTTTTTTGTTTTTCATGTTATGGATCAGTTGGGCTTAGATAAAAGCTGTTGAAACCCTTTACCCCGCTTGGATTTGGTTAATACTTGGTTTATTGGCTGCGCACCATTGGATAGTACGTCACCATACTTTAAAACCGGTTCCCACCATTTTTTTCAGCATGACTTTTGATGAAAAACGGACTTTTTTGTTTTTCATGTTATGGATCAGTTGGGCTTAGATAAAAGCTGTTGAAACCCTTTACCCCGCTTGGATTTGGTTAATACTTGGTTTATTGGCTGCGCACCATTGGATAGTACGTCACCATACTTTAAAACCGGTTCCCACCATTTTTTTCAGCATGACTTTTGCATGAAAAACGGACTTTTTTGTTTTTCATGTTATGGATCAGTTGGGCTTAGATAAAAGCTGTTGAAACCCTTTACCCCGCTTGGATTTGGTTAATACTTGGTTTATTGGCTGCGCACCATTGGATAGTACGTCACCATACTTTAAAACCGGTTCCCACCATTTTTTTCAGCATGACTTTTGATGAAAAACGGACTTTTTTGTTTTTCATGTTATGGATCAGTTGGGCTTAGATAAAAGCTGTTGAAACCCTTTACCCCGCTTGGATTTGGTTAATACTTGGTTTATTGGCTGCGCACCATTGGATAGTACGTCACCATACTTTAAAACCGGTTCCCACCATTTTTTTCAGCATGACTTTTGATGAAAAACGGACTTTTTTGTTTTTCATGTTATGGATCAGTTGGGCTTAGATAAAAGCTGTTGAAACCCTTTACCCCGCTTGGATTTGGTTAATACTTGGTTTATTGGCTGCGCACCATTGGATAGTACGTCACCATACTTTAAAACCGGTTCCCACCATTTTTTTCAGCATGACTTTTGATGAAAAACGGACTTTTTTGTTTTTCATGTTATGGATCAGTTGGGCTTAGATAAAAGCTGTTGAAACCCTTTACCCCGCTTGGATTTGGTTAATACTTGGTTTATTGGCTGCGCACCATTGGATAGTACGTCACCATACTTTAAAACCGGTTCCCACCATTTTTTTCAGCATGACTTTTGATGAAAAACGGACTTTTTTGTTTTTCATGTTATGGATCAGTTGGGCTTAGATAAAAGCTGTTGAAACCCTTTACCCCGCTTGGATTTGGTTAATACTTGGTTTATTGGCTGCGCACCATTGGATAGTACGTCACCATACTTTAAAACCGGTTCCCACCATTTTTTTCAGCATGACTTTTGATGAAAAACGGACTTTTTTGTTTTTCATGTTATGGATCAGTTGGGCTTAGATAAAAGCTGTTGAAACCCTTTACCCCGCTTGGATTTGGTTAATACTTGGTTTATTGGCTGCGCACCATTGGATAGTACGTCACCATACTTTAAAACCGGTTCCCACCATTTTTTTCAGCATGACTTTTGATGAAAAACGGACTTTTTTGTTTTTCATGTTATGGATCAGTTGGGCTTAGATAAAAGCTGTTGAAACCCTTTACCCCGCTTGGATTTGGTTAATACTTGGTTTATTGGCTGCGCACCATTGGATAGTACGTCACCATACTTTAAAACCGGTTCCCACCATTTTTTTCAGCATGACTTTTGATGAAAAACGGACTTTTTTGTTTTTCATGTTATGGATCAGTTGGGCTTAGATAAAAGCTGTTGAAACCCTTTACCCCGCTTGGATTTGGTTAATACTTGGTTTATTGGCTGCGCACCATTGGATAGTACGTCACCATACTTTAAAACCGGTTCCCACCATTTTTTTCAGCATGACTTTTGATGAAAAACGGACTTTTTTGTTTTTCATGTTATGGATCAGTTGGGCTTAGATAAAAGCTGTTGAAACCCTTTACCCCGCTTGGATTTGGTTAATACTTGGTTTATTGGCTGCGCACCATTGGATAGTACGTCACCATACTTTAAAACCGGTTCCCACCATTTTTTTCAGCATGACTTTTGATGAAAAACGGACTTTTTTGTTTTTCATGTTATGGATCAGTTGGGCTTAGATAAAAGCTGTTGAAACCCTTTACCCCGCTTGGATTTGGTTAATACTTGGTTTATTGGCTGCGCACCATTGGATAGTACGTCACCATACTTTAAAACCGGTTCCCACCATTTTTTTCAGCATGACTTTTGATGAAAAACGGACTTTTTTGTTTTTCATGTTATGGATCAGTTGGGCTTAGATAAAAGCTGTTGAAACCCTTTACCCCGCTTGGATTTGGTTAATACTTGGTTTATTGGCTGCGCACCATTGGATAGTACGTCACCATACTTTAAAACCGGTTCCCACCATTTTTTTCAGCATGACTTTTGATGAAAAACGGACTTTTTTGTTTTTCATGTTATGGATCAGTTGGGCTTAGATAAAAGCTGTTGAAACCCTTTACCCCGCTTGGATTTGGTTAATACTTGGTTTATTGGCTGCGCACCATTGGATAGTACGTCACCATACTTTAAAACCGGTTCCCACCATTTTTTTCAGCATGACTTTTGATGAAAAACGGACTTTTTTGTTTTTCATGTTATGGATCAGTTGGGCTTAGATAAAAGCTGTTGAAACCCTTTACCCCGCTTGGATTTGGTTAATACTTGGTTTATTGGCTGCGCACCATTGGATAGTACGTCACCATACTTTAAAACCGGTTCCCACCATTTTTTTCAGCATGACTTTTGATGAAAAACGGACTTTTTTGTTTTTCATGTTATGGATCAGTTGGGCTTAGATAAAAGCTGTTGAAACCCTTTACCCCGCTTGGATTTGGTTAATACTTGGTTTATTGGCTGCGCACCATTGGATAGTACGTCACCATACTTTAAAACCGGTTCCCACCATTTTTTTCAGCATGACTTTTGATGAAAAACGGACTTTTTTGTTTTTCATGTTATGGATCAGTTGGGCTTAGATAAAAGCTGTTGAAACCCTTTACCCCGCTTGGATTTGGTTAATACTTGGTTTATTGGCTGCGCACCATTGGATAGTACGTCACCATACTTTAAAACCGGTTCCCACCATTTTTTTCAGCATGACTTTTGATGAAAAACGGACTTTTTTGTTTTTCATGTTATGGATCAGTTGGGCTTAGATAAAAGCTGTTGAAACCCTTTACCCCGCTTGGATTTGGTTAATACTTGGTTTATTGGCTGCGCACCATTGGATAGTACGTCACCATACTTTAAAACCGGTTCCCACCATTTTTTTCAGCATGACTTTTGATGAAAAACGGACTTTTTTGTTTTTCATGTTATGGATCAGTTGGGCTTAGATAAAAGCTGTTGAAACCCTTTACCCCGCTTGGATTTGGTTAATACTTGGTTTATTGGCTGCGCACCATTGGATAGTACGTCACCATACTTTAAAACCGGTTCCCACCATTTTTTTCAGCATGACTTTTGATGAAAAACGGACTTTTTTGTTTTTCATGTTATGGATCAGTTGGGCTTAGATAAAAGCTGTTGAAACCCTTTACCCCGCTTGGATTTGGTTAATACTTGGTTTATTGGCTGCGCACCATTGGATAGTACGTCACCATACTTTAAAACCGGTTCCCACCATTTTTTTCAGCATGACTTTTGATGAAAAACGGACTTTTTTGTTTTTCATGTTATGGATCAGTTGGGCTTAGATAAAAGCTGTTGAAACCCTTTACCCCGCTTGGACTTGGTTAATACTTGGTTTATTGGCTGCGCACCATTGGATAGTACGTCACCATACTTTAAAACCGGTTCCCACCATTTTTTTCAGCATGACTTTTGATGAAAAACGGACTTTTTTGTTTTTCATGTTATGGATCAGTTGGGCTTAGATAAAAGCTGTTGAAACCCTTTACCCCGCTTGGATTTGGTTAATACTTGGTTTATTGGCTGCGCACCATTGGATAGTACGTCACCATACTTTAAAACCGGTTCCCACCATTTTTTTCAGCATGACTTTTAATGAAAAACGGACTTTTTTGTTTTTCATGTTATCGATCAGTTGGGCTTAGATAAAAGCTGTTGAAACCCTTTACCCCGCTTGGATTTGGTTAATACTTGGTTTATTGGCTGCGCACCATTGGATAGTACGTCACCATACTTTAAAACCGGTTCCCACCATTTTTTTCAGCATGACTTTTGATGAAAAACGGACTTTTTTGTTTTTCATGTTATGGATCAGTTGGGCTTAGATAAAAGCTGTTGAAACCCTTTACCCCGCTTGGATTTGGTTAATACTTGGTTTATTGGCTGCGCACCATTGGATAGTACGTCACCATACTTTAAAACCGGTTCCCACCATTTTTTTCAGCATGACTTTTGATGAAAAACGGACTTTTTTGTTTTTCATGTTATGGATCAGTTGGGCTTAGATAAAAGCTGTTGAAACCCTTTACCCCGCTTGGATTTGGTTAATACTTGGTTTATTGGCTGCGCACCATTGGATAGTACGTCACCATACTTTAAAACCGGTTCCCACCATTTTTTTCAGCATGACTTTTGATGAAAAACGGACTTTTTTGTTTTTCATGTTATGGATCAGTTGGGCTTAGATAAAAGCTGTTGAAACCCTTTACCCCGCTTGGATTTGGTTAATACTTGGTTTATTGGCTGCGCACCATTGGATAGTACGTCACCATACTTTAAAACCGGTTCCCACCATTTTTTTCAGCATGACTTTTGATGAAAAACGGACTTTTTTGTTTTTCATGTTATGGATCAGTTGGGCTTAGATAAAAGCTGTTGAAACCCTTTACCCCGCTTGGATTTGGTTAATACTTGGTTTATTGGCTGCGCACCATTGGATAGTACGTCACCATACTTTAAAACCGGTTCCCACCATTTTTTTCAGCATGACTTTTGATGAAAAACGGACTTTTTTGTTTTTCATGTTATGGATCAGTTGGGCTTAGATAAAAGCTGTTGAAACCCTTTACCCCGCTTGGATTTGGTTAATACTTGGTTTATTGGCTGCGCACCATTGGATAGTACGTCACCATACTTTAAAACCGGTTCCCACCATTTTTTTCAGCATGACTTTTGATGAAAAACGGACTTTTTTGTTTTTCATGTTATGGATCAGTTGGGCTTAGATAAAAGCTGTTGAAACCCTTTACCCCGCTTGGATTTGGTTAATACTTGGTTTATTGGCTGCGCACCATTGGATAGTACGTCACCATACTTTAAAACCGGTTCCCACCATTTTTTTCAGCATGACTTTTGATGAAAAACGGACTTTTTTGTTTTTCATGTTATGGATCAGTTGGGCTTAGATAAAAGCTGTTGAAACCCTTTACCCCGCTTGGATTTGGTTAATACTTGGTTTATTGGCTGCGCACCATTGGATAGTACGTCACCATACTTTAAAACCGGTTCCCACCATTTTTTTCAGCATGACTTTTGATGAAAAACGGACTTTTTTGTTTTTCATGTTATGGATCAGTTGGGCTTAGATAAAAGCTGTTGAAACCCTTTACCCCGCTTGGATTTGGTTAATACTTGGTTTATTGGCTGCGCACCATTGGATAGTACGTCACCATACTTTAAAACCGGTTCCCACCATTTTTTTCAGCATGACTTTTGATGAAAAACGGACTTTTTTGTTTTTCATGTTATGGATCAGTTGGGCTTAGATAAAAGCTGTTGAAACCCTTTACCCCGCTTGGATTTGGTTAATACTTGGTTTATTGGCTGCGCACCATTGGATAGTACGTCACCATACTTTAAAACCGGTTCCCACCATTTTTTTCAGCATGACTTTTGATGAAAAACGGACTTTTTTGTTTTTCATGTTATGGATCAGTTGGGCTTAGATAAAAGCTGTTGAAACCCTTTACCCCGCTTGGATTTGGTTAATACTTGGTTTATTGGCTGCGCACCATTGGATAGTACGTCACCATACTTTAAAACCGGTTCCCACCATTTTTTTCAGCATGACTTTTGATGAAAAACGGACTTTTTTGTTTTTCATGTTATGGATCAGTTGGGCTTAGATAAAAGCTGTTGAAACCCTTTACCCCGCTTGGATTTGGTTAATACTTGGTTTATTGGCTGCGCACCATTGGATAGTACGTCACCATACTTTAAAACCGGTTCCCACCATTTTTTTCAGCATGACTTTTGATGAAAAACGGACTTTTTTGTTTTTCATGTTATGGATCAGTTGGGCTTAGATAAAAGCTGTTGAAACCCTTTACCCCGCTTGGATTTGGTTAATACTTGGTTTATTGGCTGCGCACCATTGGATAGTACGTCACCATACTTTAAAACCGGTTCCCACCATTTTTTTCAGCATGACTTTTGATGAAAAACGGACTTTTTTGTTTTTCATGTTATGGATCAGTTGGGCTTAGATAAAAGCTGTTGAAACCCTTTACCCCGCTTGGATTTGGTTAATACTTGGTTTATTGGCTGCGCACCATTGGATAGTACGTCACCATACTTTAAAACCGGTTCCCACCATTTTTTTCAGCATGACTTTTGATGAAAAACGGACTTTTTTGTTTTTCATGTTATGGATCAGTTGGGCTTAGATAAAAGCTGTTGAAACCCTTTACCCCGCTTGGATTTGGTTAATACTTGGTTTATTGGCTGCGCACCATTGGATAGTACGTCACCATACTTTAAAACCGGTTCCCACCATTTTTTTCAGCATGACTTTTGATGAAAAACGGACTTTTTTGTTTTTCATGTTATGGATCAGTTGGGCTTAGATAAAAGCTGTTGAAACCCTTTACCCCGCTTGGATTTGGTTAATACTTGGTTTATTGGCTGCGCACCATTGGATAGTACGTCACCATACTTTAAAACCGGTTCCCACCATTTTTTTCAGCATGACTTTTGATGAAAAACGGACTTTTTTGTTTTTCATGTTATGGATCAGTTGGGCTTAGATAAAAGCTGTTGAAACCCTTTACCCCGCTTGGATTTGGTTAATACTTGGTTTATTGGCTGCGCACCATTGGATAGTACGTCACCATACTTTAAAACCGGTTCCCACCATTTTTTTCAGCATGACTTTTGATGAAAAACGGACTTTTTTGTTTTTCATGTTATGGATCAGTTGGGCTTAGATAAAAGCTGTTGAAACCCTTTACCCCGCTTGGATTTGGTTAATACTTGGTTTATTGGCTGCGCACCATTGGATAGTACGTCACCATACTTTAAAACCGGTTCCCACCATTTTTTTCAGCATGACTTTTGATGAAAAACGGACTTTTTTGTTTTTCATGTTATGGATCAGTTGGGCTTAGATAAAAGCTGTTGAAACCCTTTACCCCGCTTGGATTTGGTTAATACTTGGTTTATTGGCTGCGCACCATTGGATAGTACGTCACCATACTTTAAAACCGGTTCCCACCATTTTTTTCAGCATGACTTTTGATGAAAAACGGACTTTTTTGTTTTTCATGTTATGGATCAGTTGGGCTTAGATAAAAGCTGTTGAAACCCTTTACCCCGCTTGGATTTGGTTAATACTTGGTTTATTGGCTGCGCACCATTGGATAGTACGTCACCATACTTTAAAACCGGTTCCCACCATTTTTTTCAGCATGACTTTTGATGAAAAACGGACTTTTTTGTTTTTCATGTTATGGATCAGTTGGGCTTAGATAAAAGCTGTTGAAACCCTTTACCCCGCTTGGATTTGGTTAATACTTGGTTTATTGGCTGCGCACCATTGGATAGTACGTCACCATACTTTAAAACCGGTTCCCACCATTTTTTTCAGCATGACTTTTGATGAAAAACGGACTTTTTTGTTTTTCATGTTATGGATCAGTTGGGCTTAGATAAAAGCTGTTGAAACCCTTTACCCCGCTTGGATTTGGTTAATACTTGGTTTATTGGCTGCGCACCATTGGATAGTACGTCACCATACTTTAAAACCGGTTCCCACCATTTTTTTCAGCATGACTTTTGATGAAAAACGGACTTTTTTGTTTTTCATGTTATGGATCAGTTGGGCTTAGATAAAAGCTGTTGAAACCCTTTACCCCGCTTGGATTTGGTTAATACTTGGTTTATTGGCTGCGCACCATTGGATAGTACGTCACCATACTTTAAAACCGGTTCCCACCATTTTTTTCAGCATGACTTTTGATGAAAAACGGACTTTTTTGTTTTTCATGTTATGGATCAGTTGGGCTTAGATAAAAGCTGTTGAAACCCTTTACCCCGCTTGGATTTGGTTAATACTTGGTTTATTGGCTGCGCACCATTGGATAGTACGTCACCATACTTTAAAACCGGTTCCCACCATTTTTTTCAGCATGACTTTTGATGAAAAACGGACTTTTTTGTTTTTCATGTTATGGATCAGTTGGGCTTAGATAAAAGCTGTTGAAACCCTTTACCCCGCTTGGATTTGGTTAATACTTGGTTTATTGGCTGCGCACCATTGGATAGTACGTCACCATACTTTAAAACCGGTTCCCACCATTTTTTTCAGCATGACTTTTGATGAAAAACGGACTTTTTTGTTTTTCATGTTATGGATCAGTTGGGCTTAGATAAAAGCTGTTGAAACCCTTTACCCCGCTTGGATTTGGTTAATACTTGGTTTATTGGCTGCGCACCATTGGATAGTACGTCACCATACTTTAAAACCGGTTCCCACCATTTTTTTCAGCATGACTTTTGATGAAAAACGGACTTTTTTGTTTTTCATGTTATGGATCAGTTGGGCTTAGATAAAAGCTGTTGAAACCCTTTACCCCGCTTGGATTTGGTTAATACTTGGTTTATTGGCTGCGCACCATTGGATAGTACGTCACCATACTTTAAAACCGGTTCCCACCATTTTTTTCAGCATGACTTTTGATGAAAAACGGACTTTTTTGTTTTTCATGTTATGGATCAGTTGGGCTTAGATAAAAGCTGTTGAAACCCTTTACCCCGCTTGGATTTGGTTAATACTTGGTTTATTGGCTGCGCACCATTGGATAGTACGTCACCATACTTTAAAACCGGTTCCCACCATTTTTTTCAGCATGACTTTTGATGAAAAACGGACTTTTTTGTTTTTCATGTTATGGATCAGTTGGGCTTAGATAAAAGCTGTTGAAACCCTTTACCCCGCTTGGATTTGGTTAATACTTGGTTTATTGGCTGCGCACCATTGGATAGTACGTCACCATACTTTAAAACCGGTTCCCACCATTTTTTTCAGCATGACTTTTGATGAAAAACGGACTTTTTTGTTTTTCATGTTATGGATCAGTTGGGCTTAGATAAAAGCTGTTGAAACCCTTTACCCCGCTTGGATTTGGTTAATACTTGGTTTATTGGCTGCGCACCATTGGATAGTACGTCACCATACTTTAAAACCGGTTCCCACCATTTTTTTCAGCATGACTTTTGATGAAAAACGGACTTTTTTGTTTTTCATGTTATGGATCAGTTGGGCTTAGATAAAAGCTGTTGAAACCCTTTACCCCGCTTGGATTTGGTTAATACTTGGTTTATTGGCTGCGCACCATTGGATAGTACGTCACCATACTTTAAAACCGGTTCCCACCATTTTTTTCAGCATGACTTTTGATGAAAAACGGACTTTTTTGTTTTTCATGTTATGGATCAGTTGGGCTTAGATAAAAGCTGTTGAAACCCTTTACCCCGCTTGGATTTGGTTAATACTTGGTTTATTGGCTGCGCACCATTGGATAGTACGTCACCATACTTTAAAACCGGTTCCCACCATTTTTTTCAGCATGACTTTTGATGAAAAACGGACTTTTTTGTTTTTCATGTTATGGATCAGTTGGGCTTAGATAAAAGCTGTTGAAACCCTTTACCCCGCTTGGATTTGGTTAATACTTGGTTTATTGGCTGCGCACCATTGGATAGTACGTCACCATACTTTAAAACCGGTTCCCACCATTTTTTTCAGCATGACTTTTGATGAAAAACGGACTTTTTTGTTTTTCATGTTATGGATCAGTTGGGCTTAGATAAAAGCTGTTGAAACCCTTTACCCCGCTTGGATTTGGTTAATACTTGGTTTATTGGCTGCGCACCATTGGATAGTACGTCACCATACTTTAAAACCGGTTCCCACCATTTTTTTCAGCATGACTTTTGATGAAAAACGGACTTTTTTGTTTTTCATGTTATGGATCAGTTGGGCTTAGATAAAAGCTGTTGAAACCCTTTACCCCGCTTGGATTTGGTTAATACTTGGTTTATTGGCTGCGCACCATTGGATAGTACGTCACCATACTTTAAAACCGGTTCCCACCATTTTTTTCAGCATGACTTTTGATGAAAAACGGACTTTTTTGTTTTTCATGTTATGGATCAGTTGGGCTTAGATAAAAGCTGTTGAAACCCTTTACCCCGCTTGGATTTGGTTAATACTTGGTTTATTGGCTGCGCACCATTGGATAGTACGTCACCATACTTTAAAACCGGTTCCCACCATTTTTTTCAGCATGACTTTTGATGAAAAACGGACTTTTTTGTTTTTCATGTTATGGATCAGTTGGGCTTAGATAAAAGCTGTTGAAACCCTTTACCCCGCTTGGATTTGGTTAATACTTGGTTTATTGGCTGCGCACCATTGGATAGTACGTCACCATACTTTAAAACCGGTTCCCACCATTTTTTTCAGCATGACTTTTGATGAAAAACGGACTTTTTTGTTTTTCATGTTATGGATCAGTTGGGCTTAGATAAAAGCTGTTGAAACCCTTTACCCCGCTTGGATTTGGTTAATACTTGGTTTATTGGCTGCGCACCATTGGATAGTACGTCACCATACTTTAAAACCGGTTCCCACCATTTTTTTCAGCATGACTTTTGATGAAAAACGGACTTTTTTGTTTTTCATGTTATGGATCAGTTGGGCTTAGATAAAAGCTGTTGAAACCCTTTACCCCGCTTGGATTTGGTTAATACTTGGTTTATTGGCTGCGCACCATTGGATAGTACGTCACCATACTTTAAAACCGGTTCCCACCATTTTTTTCAGCATGACTTTTGATGAAAAACGGACTTTTTTGTTTTTCATGTTATGGATCAGTTGGGCTTAGATAAAAGCTGTTGAAACCCTTTACCCCGCTTGGATTTGGTTAATACTTGGTTTATTGGCTGCGCACCATTGGATAGTACGTCACCATACTTTAAAACCGGTTCCCACCATTTTTTTCAGCATGACTTTTGATGAAAAACGGACTTTTTTGTTTTTCATGTTATGGATCAGTTGGGCTTAGATAAAAGCTGTTGAAACCCTTTACCCCGCTTGGATTTGGTTAATACTTGGTTTATTGGCTGCGCACCATTGGATAGTACGTCACCATACTTTAAAACCGGTTCCCACCATTTTTTTCAGCATGACTTTTGATGAAAAACGGACTTTTTTGTTTTTCATGTTATGGATCAGTTGGGCTTAGATAAAAGCTGTTGAAACCCTTTACCCCGCTTGGATTTGGTTAATACTTGGTTTATTGGCTGCGCACCATTGGATAGTACGTCACCATACTTTAAAACCGGTTCCCACCATTTTTTTCAGCATGACTTTTGATGAAAAACGGACTTTTTTGTTTTTCATGTTATGGATCAGTTGGGCTTAGATAAAAGCTGTTGAAACCCTTTACCCCGCTTGGATTTGGTTAATACTTGGTTTATTGGCTGCGCACCATTGGATAGTACGTCACCATACTTTAAAACCGGTTCCCACCATTTTTTTCAGCATGACTTTTGATGAAAAACGGACTTTTTTGTTTTTCATGTTATGGATCAGTTGGGCTTAGATAAAAGCTGTTGAAACCCTTTACCCCGCTTGGATTTGGTTAATACTTGGTTTATTGGCTGCGCACCATTGGATAGTACGTCACCATACTTTAAAACCGGTTCCCACCATTTTTTTCAGCATGACTTTTGATGAAAAACGGACTTTTTTGTTTTTCATGTTATGGATCAGTTGGGCTTAGATAAAAGCTGTTGAAACCCTTTACCCCGCTTGGATTTGGTTAATACTTGGTTTATTGGCTGCGCACCATTGGATAGTACGTCACCATACTTTAAAACCGGTTCCCACCATTTTTTTCAGCATGACTTTTGATGAAAAACGGACTTTTTTGTTTTTCATGTTATGGATCAGTTGGGCTTAGATAAAAGCTGTTGAAACCCTTTACCCCGCTTGGATTTGGTTAATACTTGGTTTATTGGCTGCGCACCATTGGATAGTACGTCACCATACTTTAAAACCGGTTCCCACCATTTTTTTCAGCATGACTTTTGATGAAAAACGGACTTTTTTGTTTTTCATGTTATGGATCAGTTGGGCTTAGATAAAAGCTGTTGAAACCCTTTACCCCGCTTGGATTTGGTTAATACTTGGTTTATTGGCTGCGCACCATTGGATAGTACGTCACCATACTTTAAAACCGGTTCCCACCATTTTTTTCAGCATGACTTTTGATGAAAAACGGACTTTTTTGTTTTTCATGTTATGGATCAGTTGGGCTTAGATAAAAGCTGTTGAAACCCTTTACCCCGCTTGGATTTGGTTAATACTTGGTTTATTGGCTGCGCACCATTGGATAGTACGTCACCATACTTTAAAACCGGTTCCCACCATTTTTTTCAGCATGACTTTTGATGAAAAACGGACTTTTTTGTTTTTCATGTTATGGATCAGTTGGGCTTAGATAAAAGCTGTTGAAACCCTTTACCCCGCTTGGATTTGGTTAATACTTGGTTTATTGGCTGCGCACCATTGGATAGTACGTCACCATACTTTAAAACCGGTTCCCACCATTTTTTTCAGCATGACTTTTGATGAAAAACGGACTTTTTTGTTTTTCATGTTATGGATCAGTTGGGCTTAGATAAAAGCTGTTGAAACCCTTTACCCCGCTTGGATTTGGTTAATACTTGGTTTATTGGCTGCGCACCATTGGATAGTACGTCACCATACTTTAAAACCGGTTCCCACCATTTTTTTCAGCATGACTTTTGATGAAAAACGGACTTTTTTGTTTTTCATGTTATGGATCAGTTGGGCTTAGATAAAAGCTGTTGAAACCCTTTACCCCGCTTGGATTTGGTTAATACTTGGTTTATTGGCTGCGCACCATTGGATAGTACGTCACCATACTTTAAAACCGGTTCCCACCATTTTTTTCAGCATGACTTTTGATGAAAAACGGACTTTTTTGTTTTTCATGTTATGGATCAGTTGGGCTTAGATAAAAGCTGTTGAAACCCTTTACCCCGCTTGGATTTGGTTAATACTTGGTTTATTGGCTGCGCACCATTGGATAGTACGTCACCATACTTTAAAACCGGTTCCCACCATTTTTTTCAGCATGACTTTTGATGAAAAACGGACTTTTTTGTTTTTCATGTTATGGATCAGTTGGGCTTAGATAAAAGCTGTTGAAACCCTTTACCCCGCTTGGATTTGGTTAATACTTGGTTTATTGGCTGCGCACCATTGGATAGTACGTCACCATACTTTAAAACCGGTTCCCACCATTTTTTTCAGCATGACTTTTGATGAAAAACGGACTTTTTTGTTTTTCATGTTATGGATCAGTTGGGCTTAGATAAAAGCTGTTGAAACCCTTTACCCCGCTTGGATTTGGTTAATACTTGGTTTATTGGCTGCGCACCATTGGATAGTACGTCACCATACTTTAAAACCGGTTCCCACCATTTTTTTCAGCATGACTTTTGATGAAAAACGGACTTTTTTGTTTTTCATGTTATGGATCAGTTGGGCTTAGATAAAAGCTGTTGAAACCCTTTACCCCGCTTGGATTTGGTTAATACTTGGTTTATTGGCTGCGCACCATTGGATAGTACGTCACCATACTTTAAAACCGGTTCCCACCATTTTTTTCAGCATGACTTTTGATGAAAAACGGACTTTTTTGTTTTTCATGTTATGGATCAGTTGGGCTTAGATAAAAGCTGTTGAAACCCTTTACCCCGCTTGGATTTGGTTAATACTTGGTTTATTGGCTGCGCACCATTGGATAGTACGTCACCATACTTTAAAACCGGTTCCCACCATTTTTTTCAGCATGACTTTTGATGAAAAACGGACTTTTTTGTTTTTCATGTTATGGATCAGTTGGGCTTAGATAAAAGCTGTTGAAACCCTTTACCCCGCTTGGATTTGGTTAATACTTGGTTTATTGGCTGCGCACCATTGGATAGTACGTCACCATACTTTAAAACCGGTTCCCACCATTTTTTTCAGCATGACTTTTGATGAAAAACGGACTTTTTTGTTTTTCATGTTATGGATCAGTTGGGCTTAGATAAAAGCTGTTGAAACCCTTTACCCCGCTTGGATTTGGTTAATACTTGGTTTATTGGCTGCGCACCATTGGATAGTACGTCACCATACTTTAAAACCGGTTCCCACCATTTTTTTCAGCATGACTTTTGATGAAAAACGGACTTTTTTGTTTTTCATGTTATGGATCAGTTGGGCTTAGATAAAAGCTGTTGAAACCCTTTACCCCGCTTGGATTTGGTTAATACTTGGTTTATTGGCTGCGCACCATTGGATAGTACGTCACCATACTTTAAAACCGGTTCCCACCATTTTTTTCAGCATGACTTTTGATGAAAAACGGACTTTTTTGTTTTTCATGTTATGGATCAGTTGGGCTTAGATAAAAGCTGTTGAAACCCTTTACCCCGCTTGGATTTGGTTAATACTTGGTTTATTGGCTGCGCACCATTGGATAGTACGTCACCATACTTTAAAACCGGTTCCCACCATTTTTTTCAGCATGACTTTTGATGAAAAACGGACTTTTTTGTTTTTCATGTTATGGATCAGTTGGGCTTAGATAAAAGCTGTTGAAACCCTTTACCCCGCTTGGATTTGGTTAATACTTGGTTTATTGGCTGCGCACCATTGGATAGTACGTCACCATACTTTAAAACCGGTTCCCACCATTTTTTTCAGCATGACTTTTGATGAAAAACGGACTTTTTTGTTTTTCATGTTATGGATCAGTTGGGCTTAGATAAAAGCTGTTGAAACCCTTTACCCCGCTTGGATTTGGTTAATACTTGGTTTATTGGCTGCGCACCATTGGATAGTACGTCACCATACTTTAAAACCGGTTCCCACCATTTTTTTCAGCATGACTTTTGATGAAAAACGGACTTTTTTGTTTTTCATGTTATGGATCAGTTGGGCTTAGATAAAAGCTGTTGAAACCCTTTACCCCGCTTGGATTTGGTTAATACTTGGTTTATTGGCTGCGCACCATTGGATAGTACGTCACCATACTTTAAAACCGGTTCCCACCATTTTTTTCAGCATGACTTTTGATGAAAAACGGACTTTTTTGTTTTTCATGTTATGGATCAGTTGGGCTTAGATAAAAGCTGTTGAAACCCTTTACCCCGCTTGGATTTGGTTAATACTTGGTTTATTGGCTGCGCACCATTGGATAGTACGTCACCATACTTTAAAACCGGTTCCCACCATTTTTTTCAGCATGACTTTTGATGAAAAACGGACTTTTTTGTTTTTCATGTTATGGATCAGTTGGGCTTAGATAAAAGCTGTTGAAACCCTTTACCCCGCTTGGATTTGGTTAATACTTGGTTTATTGGCTGCGCACCATTGGATAGTACGTCACCATACTTTAAAACCGGTTCCCACCATTTTTTTCAGCATGACTTTTGATGAAAAACGGACTTTTTTGTTTTTCATGTTATGGATCAGTTGGGCTTAGATAAAAGCTGTTGAAACCCTTTACCCCGCTTGGATTTGGTTAATACTTGGTTTATTGGCTGCGCACCATTGGATAGTACGTCACCATACTTTAAAACCGGTTCCCACCATTTTTTTCAGCATGACTTTTGATGAAAAACGGACTTTTTTGTTTTTCATGTTATGGATCAGTTGGGCTTAGATAAAAGCTGTTGAAACCCTTTACCCCGCTTGGATTTGGTTAATACTTGGTTTATTGGCTGCGCACCATTGGATAGTACGTCACCATACTTTAAAACCGGTTCCCACCATTTTTTTCAGCATGACTTTTGATGAAAAACGGACTTTTTTGTTTTTCATGTTATGGATCAGTTGGGCTTAGATAAAAGCTGTTGAAACCCTTTACCCCGCTTGGATTTGGTTAATACTTGGTTTATTGGCTGCGCACCATTGGATAGTACGTCACCATACTTTAAAACCGGTTCCCACCATTTTTTTCAGCATGACTTTTGATGAAAAACGGACTTTTTTGTTTTTCATGTTATGGATCAGTTGGGCTTAGATAAAAGCTGTTGAAACCCTTTACCCCGCTTGGATTTGGTTAATACTTGGTTTATTGGCTGCGCACCATTGGATAGTACGTCACCATACTTTAAAACCGGTTCCCACCATTTTTTTCAGCATGACTTTTGATGAAAAACGGACTTTTTTGTTTTTCATGTTATGGATCAGTTGGGCTTAGATAAAAGCTGTTGAAACCCTTTACCCCGCTTGGATTTGGTTAATACTTGGTTTATTGGCTGCGCACCATTGGATAGTACGTCACCATACTTTAAAACCGGTTCCCACCATTTTTTTCAGCATGACTTTTGATGAAAAACGGACTTTTTTGTTTTTCATGTTATGGATCAGTTGGGCTTAGATAAAAGCTGTTGAAACCCTTTACCCCGCTTGGATTTGGTTAATACTTGGTTTATTGGCTGCGCACCATTGGATAGTACGTCACCATACTTTAAAACCGGTTCCCACCATTTTTTTCAGCATGACTTTTGATGAAAAACGGACTTTTTTGTTTTTCATGTTATGGATCAGTTGGGCTTAGATAAAAGCTGTTGAAACCCTTTACCCCGCTTGGATTTGGTTAATACTTGGTTTATTGGCTGCGCACCATTGGATAGTACGTCACCATACTTTAAAACCGGTTCCCACCATTTTTTTCAGCATGACTTTTGATGAAAAACGGACTTTTTTGTTTTTCATGTTATGGATCAGTTGGGCTTAGATAAAAGCTGTTGAAACCCTTTACCCCGCTTGGATTTGGTTAATACTTGGTTTATTGGCTGCGCACCATTGGATAGTACGTCACCATACTTTAAAACCGGTTCCCACCATTTTTTTCAGCATGACTTTTGATGAAAAACGGACTTTTTTGTTTTTCATGTTATGGATCAGTTGGGCTTAGATAAAAGCTGTTGAAACCCTTTACCCCGCTTGGATTTGGTTAATACTTGGTTTATTGGCTGCGCACCATTGGATAGTACGTCACCATACTTTAAAACCGGTTCCCACCATTTTTTTCAGCATGACTTTTGATGAAAAACGGACTTTTTTGTTTTTCATGTTATGGATCAGTTGGGCTTAGATAAAAGCTGTTGAAACCCTTTACCCCGCTTGGATTTGGTTAATACTTGGTTTATTGGCTGCGCACCATTGGATAGTACGTCACCATACTTTAAAACCGGTTCCCACCATTTTTTTCAGCATGACTTTTGATGAAAAACGGACTTTTTTGTTTTTCATGTTATGGATCAGTTGGGCTTAGATAAAAGCTGTTGAAACCCGTTGCCCCGCTTGGATTTGGTTAATACTTGGTTTATTGGCTGCGCACCATTGGATAGTACGTCACCATACTTTAAAACCGGTTCCCACCATTTTTTTCAGCATGACTTTTGATGAAAAACGGACTTTTTGTTTTTCATGTTATGGATAAGTTGGGCTTAGATAAAAGCTGTTGAAACCCTTTACCACGCTTGGATTTGGTTAATACTTGGTTTATTGGCTGCGCACCATTGGATAGTACGTCACCATACTTTAAAACCGGTTCCCACCCTTTTTTTCAGCATGACTTTTGATGAAAAACGGACTTTTTTGTTTTTCATGTTATTGATCAGTTGGGCTTAGATAAAAGCTGTTGAAACCCTTTACCCCTCTTGGATTTGGTTAATACTTGGTTTATTGGCTGCGCACCATTGGATAGTACGTCACCATACTTTAAAAACCGGTTCCCACCATTTTTTTCAGCATGACTTTTGATGAAAAACGGACTTTTTGTTTTTCATGTTATGGATAAGTTGGGCTTAGATAAAAGCTGTTGAAACCCTTTACCACGCTTGGATTTGGTTAATACTTGGTTTATTGGCTGCGCACCATTGGATAGCACGTCACCATACTTTAAAACCGGTTCCCACCCTTTTTTTCAGCATGACTTTTGATGAAAAACGGACTTTTTTGTTTTTCATGTTATGGATCAGTTGGGCTTAGATAAAAGCTGTTGAAACCCTTTACCCCTTTGGATTTGGTTAATACTTGGTTTATTGGCTGCGCACCATTGGATAGTACGTCACCATACTTTAAAACCGGTTCCCACCATTTTTTTCAGCATGACTTTTGATGAAAAACGGACTTTTTTGTTTTTCATGTTATGGATCAGTTGGGCTTAGATAAAAGCTGTTGAAACCCTTTGCCCCGCTTGGATTTGGTTAATACTTGGTTTATTGGCTGCGCACCATTGGATAGTACGTCACCATACTTTAAAACCGGTTCCCACCATTTTTTTCAGCATGACTTTTGATGAAAAACGGACTTTTTTGTTTTTCATGTTATGGATCAGTTGGGCTTAGATAAAAGCTGTTGAAACCCTTTACCACGCTTGGATTTGGTTAATACTTGGTTTATTGGCTGCGCACCATTGGATAGTACGTCACCATACTTTAAAACCGGTTCCCACCCTTTTTTTCAGCATGACTTTTGATGAAAAACGGACTTTTTTGTTTTTCATGTTATGGATCAGTTGGCTTAGATAAAAGCTGTTGAAACCCTTTACCCCGCTTGGATTTGGTTAATACTTGGTTTATTGGCTGCGCACCATTGGATAGTACGTCACCATACTTTAAAACCGGTTCCCACATTTTTTTCAGCATGACTTTTGATGAAAAACGGACTTTTTTGTTTTTCATGTTATGGATCAGTTGGGCTTAGATAAAAGCTGTTGAAACCCTTTACCCCGCTTGGATTTGGTTAATACTTGGTTTATTGGCTGCGCACCATTGGATAGTACGTCACCATACTTTAAAACCGGTTCCCACCATTTTTTTCAGCATGACTTTTGATGACAAACGAACTTTTTTGTTTTTCATGTTATGGATCAGTTGGGCATAGATAAAAGCTGTTGAAACCCTTTACCCCGCTTGGATTTGGTTAATACTTGGTTTATTGGCTGCGCACCATTGGATAGTACGTCACCATACTTTAAAACCGGTTCCCACCATTTTTTTCAGCATGACTTTTGATGAAAAACGGACTTTTTTGTTTTTCATGTTATGGATCAGTTGGGCTTAGATAAAAGCTGTTGAAACCCTTTACCCCGCTTGGATTTGGTTAATACTTGGTTTATTGGCTGCGCACCATTGGATAGTACGTCACCATACTTTAAAACCGGTTCCCACCATTTTTTCAGCATGACTTTTGATGAAAAACGGACTTTTTTGTTTTTCATGTTATGGATCAGTTGGGCTTAGATAAAAGCTGTTGAAACCCTTTACCCCGCTTGGATTTGGTTAATACTTGGTTTATTGGCTGCGCACCATTGGATAGTACGTCACCATACTTTAAAACCGGTTCCCACCATTTTTTTCAGCATGACTTTTGATGAAAAACGGACTTTTTTGTTTTTCATGTTATGGATCAGTTGGGCTTAGATAAAAGCTGTTGAAACCCTTTACCCCGCTTGGATTTGGTTAATACTTGGTTTATTGGCTGCGCACCATTGGATAGTACGTCACCATACTTTAAAACCGGTTCTCACCATTTTTTTCAGCATGACTTTTGATGAAAAACGGACTTTTTTGTTTTTCATGTTATGGATCAGTTGGGATTAGATAAAAGCTGTTGAAACCCTTTACCCCGCTTGGATTTGGTTAATACTTGGTTTATTGGCTGCGCACCATTGGATAGTACGTCACCATACTTTAAAACCGGGTCCCACCATTTTTTTCAGCATGACTTTTGATGAAAAACGGACTTTTTTGTTTTTCATGTTATGGATCAGTTGGGCTTAGATAAAAGCTGTTGAAACCCTTTATCCCGCTTGGATTTGGTTAATACTTGGTTTATTGGCTGCGCACCATTGGATAGTACGTCACCATACTTTAAAACCGGTTCCCACCATTTTTTTCAGCATGACTTTTGATGAAAAACGGACTTTTTTGTTTTTCATGTTATAGATCAGTTGGGCTTAGATAAAAGCTGTTGAAACCCTTTACCCCGCTTGGATTTGGTTAATACTTGGTTTATTGGCTGCTCACCATTGGATAGTACGTCACCATACTTTAAAACCGGTTCCCACCATTTTTTTCAGCATGACTTTTGATGAAAAACGGACTTTTTTGTTTTTCATGTTATGGATCAGTTGGGCTTAGATAAAAGCTGTTGAAACCCTTTATCCCGCTTGGATTTGGTTAATACTTGGTTTATTGGCTGCGCACCATTGGATAGTACGTCACCATACTTTAAAACCGGTTCCCACCATTTTTTTCAGCATGACTTTTGATGAAAAACGGACTTTTTTGTTTTTCATGTTATAGATCAGTTGGGCTTAGATAAAAGCTGTTGAAACCCTTTACCCCGCTTGGATTTGGTTAATACTTGGTTTATTGGCTGCGCACCATTGGATAGTACGTCACCATACTTTAAAACCGGTTCCCACCATTTTTTTCAGCATGACTTTTGATGAAAAACGGACTTTTTTGTTTTTCATGTTATGGATCAGTTGGGCTTAGATAAAAGCTGTTGAAACCCTTTACCCCGCTTGGATTTGGTTAATACTTGGTTTATTGGCTGCGCACCATTGGATAGTACGTCACCATACTTTAAAACCGGTTCCCACCATTTTTTTCAGCATGACTTTTGATGAAAAACGGTCTTTTTTGTTTTTCATGTTATGGATCAGTTGGGCTTAGATAAAAGCTGTTGAAACCCTTTACCCCGCTTGGATTTGGTTAATACTTGGTTTATTGGCTGCGCACCATTGGATAGTACGTCACCATACTTTAAAACCGGTTCCCACCATTTTTTTCAGCATGACTTTTGATGAAAAACGGACTTTTTTGTTTTTCATGTTATGGATCAGTTGGGCTTAGATAAAAGCTGTTGAAACCCTTTACCCCGCTTGGATTTGGTTAATACTTGGTTTATTGGCTGCGCACCATTGGATAGTACGTCACCATACTTTAAAACCGGTTCCCACCATTTTTTTCAGCATGACTTTTGATGAAAAACGGACTTTTTTGTTTTTCATGTTATGGATCAGTTGGGCTTAGATAAAAGCTGTTGAAACCCTTTACCCCGCTTGGATTTGGTTAATACTTGGTTTATTGGCTGCGCACCATTGGATAGTACGTCACCATACTTTAAAACCGGTTCCCACCATTTTTTTCAGCATGACTTTTGATGAAAAACGGACTTTTTTGTTTTTCATGTTATGGATCAGTTGTGCTTAGATAAAAGCTGTTGAAACCCTTTACCCCGCTTGGATTTGGTTAATACTTGGTTTATTGGCTGCGCACCATTGGATAGTACGTCACCATACTTTAAAACCGGTTCCCACCATTTTTTTCAGCATTACTTTTGATGAAAAACGGACTTTTTTGTTTTTCATGTTATGGATCAGTTGGGCTTAGATAAAAGCTGTTGAAACCCTTTACCCCGCTTGGATTTGGTTAATACTTGGTTTATTGGCTGCGCACCATTGGATAGTACGTCACCATACTTTAAAACCGGTTCCCACCATTTTTTTCAGCATGACTTTTGATGAAAAACGGACTTTTTTGTTTTTCATGTTATGGATCAGTTGGGCTTAGATAAAAGCTGTTGAAACCCTTTACCCCGCTTGGATTTGGTTAATACTTGGTTTATTGGCTGCGCACCATTGGATAGTACGTCACCATACTTTAAAACCGGTTCCCACCATTTTTTTCAGCATGACTTTTGATGAAAAACGGACTTTTTTGTTTTTCATGTTATGGATCAGTTGGGCTTAGATAAAAGCTGTTGAAACCCTTTACCCCGCTTGGATTTGGTTAATACTTGGTTTATTGGCTGCGCACCATTGGATAGTACGTCACCATACTTTAAAACCGGTTCCCACCATTTTTTTCAGCATGACTTTTGATGAAAAACGGACTTTTTTGTTTTTCATGTTATGGATCAGTTGGGCTTAGATAAAAGCTGTTGAAACCCTTTACCCCGCTTGGATTTGGTTAATACTTGGTTTATTGGCTGCGCACCATTGGATAGTACGTCACCATACTTTAAAACCGGTTCCCACCATTTTTTTCAGCATGAGTTTTGATGAAAAACGGACTTTTTTGTTTTTCATGTTATGGATCAGTTGGGCTTAGATAAAAGCTGTTGAAACCCTTTACCCCGCTTGGATTTGGTTAATACTTGGTTTATTGGCTGCGCACCATTGGATAGTACGTCACCATACTTTAAAACCGGTTCCCACCATTTTTTTCAGCATGACTTTTGATGAAAAACGGACTTTTTTGTTTTTCATGTTATGGATCAGTTGGGCTTAGATAAAAGCTGTTGAAACCCTTTACCCCGCTTGGATTTGGTTAATACTTGGTTTATTGGCTGCGCACCATTGGATAGTACGTCACCATACTTTAAAACCGGTTCCCACCATTTTTTTCAGCATGACTTTTGATGAAAAACGGACTTTTTTGTTTTTCATGTTATGGATCAGTTGGGCTTAGATAAAAGCTGTTGAAACCCTTTACCCCGCTTGGATTTGGTTAATACTTGGTTTATTGGCTGCGCACCATTGGATAGTACGTCACCATACTTTAAAACCGGTTCCCACCATTTTTTTCAGCATGACTTTTGATGAAAAACGGACTTTTTTGTTTTTCATGTTATGGATCAGTTGGGCTTAGATAAAAGCTGTTGAAACCCTTTACCCCGCTTGGATTTGGTTAATACTTGGTTTATTGGCTGCGCACCATTGGATAGTACGTCACCATACTTTAAAACCGGTTCCCACCATTTTTTTCAGCATGACTTTTGATGAAAAACGGACTTTTTTGTTTTTCATGTTATGGATCAGTTGGGCTTAGATAAAAGCTGTTGAAACCCTTTACCCCGCTTGGATTTGGTTAATACTTGGTTTATTGGCTGCGCACCATTGGATAGTACGTCACCATACTTTAAAACCGGTTCCCACCATTTTTTTCAGCATGACTTTTGATGAAAAACGGACTTTTTTGTTTTTCATGTTATGGATCAGTTGGGCTTAGATAAAAGCTGTTGAAACCCTTTACCCCGCTTGGATTTGGTTAATACTTGGTTTATTGGCTGCGCACCATTGGATAGTACGTCACCATACTTTAAAACCGGTTTCCACCATATTTTTCAGCATGACTTTTGATGAAAAACGGACTTTTTTGTTTTTCATGTTATGGATCAGTTGGGCTTAGATAAAAGCTGTTGAAACCCTTTACCCCGCTTGGATTTGGTTAATACTTGGTTTATTGGCTGCGCACCATTGGATAGTACGTCACCATACTTTAAAACCGGTTCCCACCATTTTTTTCAGCATGACTTTTGATGAAAAACGGACTTTTTTGTTTTTCATGTTATGGATCAGTTGGGCTTAGATAAAAGCTGTTGAAACCCTTTACCCCGCTTGGATTTGGTTAATACTTGGTTTATTGGCTGCGCACCATTGGATAGTACGTCACCATACTTTAAAACCGGTTCCCACCATTTTTTTCAGCATGACTTTTGATGAAAAACGGACTTTTTTGTTTTTCATGTTATGGATCAGTTGGGCTTAGATAAAAGCTGTTGAAACCCTTTACCCCGCTTGGATTTGGTTAATACTTGGTTTATTGGCTGCGCACCATTGGATAGTACGTCACCATACTTTAAAACCGGTTCCCACCATTTTTTTCAGCATGACTTTTGATGAAAAACGGACTTTTTTGTTTTTCATGTTATGGATCAGTTGGGCTTAGATAAAAGCTGTTGAAACCCTTTACCCCGCTTGGATTTGGTTATTACTTGGTTTATTGGCTGCGCACCATTGGATAGTACGTCACCATACTTTAAAACCGGTTCCCACCATTTTTTTCAGCATGACTTTTGATGAAAAACGGACTTTTTTGTTTTTCATGTTATGGATCAGTTGGGCTTAGATAAAAGCTGTTGAAACCCTTTACCCCGCTTGGATTTGGTTAATACTTGGTTTATTGGCTGCGCACCATTGGATAGTACGTCACCATACTTTAAAACCGGTTCAGCAGCAGAGAGGGTGAACCCTACAACGTTTTTAGACAAAATTTGATTGAAATCCTAAAACGAGCCGTCCTATAATCTCATGTTAACCAAAAAAAAATATCTCAGAGGCAAACCCTACAACGTTTTCAGACAAAAAATTGATTGAAATCTTAACGTGTATTCCCTACGAAATCTCATTTTAACTAAAAAAATGAAAACGGAGATTTTACGATTTTTTAATCAATTTTGCTCGCAACTTGTTGTCATCACCCTCTCTGCTGCTATGGGTTAATAATTCTTTTACGATTTTAACCGAATATTTGATCCAGTCTTTATGATGAAAGTCTTTAGGATCTCACAAACAAACTAATCGCTAACAGCTCTTCTTGTAAATCAATCAGATTATTTGACTGGTCGGTGAGTTTGAAATTAATTCTGGTTAATGAATTATTATGGCATCGCATGTAGACAGGATTAATTGGGTTTTCAATAGTCAGGTATCCTGGAGGAGCTGTTGGTGCAAATGAATAAAGAATATGTCCCTGCTGAGCTTGATTTGATCGTTCGAGATTAATTTGATAGCTTCCTTCGATAACATCGCATACTAAATTGAGCGCAATCACTGAGGATATATTCACGTTGAACGGAGCGATATGCCTACCGCCACCATCTGGATCATTATTATGTTTGAGGATTTTTATTTCCTGTGATGCTGTTTTTTTCCATGCATCATGAATTATTTTAAAACCAACATCGATGGCATCACTGAGAAGTTTTTTTAGTTCCGGTACGTTATATCCTGGTAGTTTGAATGTCGGAATATCATTCACGGAGATTTAATAGTCTGTTGCAAATCTTGTTCTCGATTGAGGAATATTGTCATCTAATACCACTTGAATGATTTGCAAATGAAATGTTTCCATGTCATTGATGATTTTGTTGCATGTTTTTACGACGCTGATAAATTCATCTCGGGTGAGAGAGCCGGATTTTAGAGATATTAACAACAATGAAAAATCATTATTCATTGCTGTGAAATTTTTAATGATTTCAGGTTCGTTAACAAAATGATATCCTTCTATTCTATCCCCTATCCTGTCTCTTCCAGCTGCGTAGTATCCGAAATAAAAAAAATCTGTAGGTATCCTGTATTCTTTATAACTCTTTATTGGATTATCAGGTTTTATTCTGTCGGTGATATTATCAGTTTTTTGTGGTTCTGGTAAATCAACGGTTTTTCCACCGGGTGGTTTTTCAGGCCATCCTAGTACGGTTCTAATAGAACTCTGATATATATCTACGACGTATTCTTCTGAGTTTATTTCAATTGCGGATGATAGCGTCGGCTCATGAACCGTTATAGCGATTTTTGATTCTTTTCCAGTAATCGATTTTATTCTACGTGCGAATTCATCATTGATTTGTTCGATTTGGTATGACCCTGTTGGTATCGAAACGACGTTCCAGTCTGGAGTCCCGTCATCTTTATTCTTATTTGCAAACACTAAAGAATTATTGGGTTGTTGACCACCAAATGATTTTGATCTGATATTAGGCCAACTGTGATACACTCGTAGTTTTGCTAGCGCTATCTCCTTCACGGGGACCGGAGAGGGGAAATTCACACTAAACTCGGGTTTCGTTGATGTTATAGATATCATGCTTGTTTGTACTGGGTTCGTGTTCTCCACTACTCGTTGAAGTAATTCCTGCGGTGTTGTCATTGTTATTATACTCATGATTTATTTCTAATTTTGGTATCGAGGAATCATAAATACTGACCATCACTGAGAACTCACAATCTGGTATGGTTGATATTATTGAGATCATTTTGGTTTTTGGGTTCGTGTTTTCTGATTCCATCGATGTTGTCATTGTTATTATACTCATGTTGTCGCTCTAATTTCGATATCGCTGAATCAAAAATACTGACCATCGCTGAGAATTCACTATCTGATATAATTGTATTATCGAGTGACGATGATATCATCAATGATAATTGCGAGTATGCGGTTGATGCAATATGAAATTGAAGTAAGTAATTCTGCAGTTTACTCTGGCTGCATGATGATATCTTTTTTGCTATCCCGGTTGATATACCCCCGATTGTAGCCACCGCAGAAATGCAAATTGGAACTACGACCGGGGCAATCATTATAACCGATGCAAGTATTATTCCGGCGCCAGCGAGAACGCTTGACACCGAGTACATAGTAATATCAATTGCGGTGATTCTTCGTCGGTATTTTTTTATTTTTATTTGATACTCCTCGGCGAGGGTTTTGAGTCTATTCTGAAATTCTCTGACCTGATCATAGCGACATTGCGTTGATGAAATCATTTTTATTTTAAAAACACTAGCGTTTTCAATTGTGAAATCCGAACGATTTAGTTATTTACTTAAATCCGCTACGAATTCCACATACCATGATACTGAAACCTTAGCCAAATTTTTATCAGTAGCTGTTATAGTGAACTTTTCAGTTGTATCCTTGTCGATGATCGTTGAAATCGTATTATTAACCCCGGATGAACTCGACGATGATATATTAAATTGAGTTAATGGTGTTACTAGTGTTAATCGATAAATACCCTTAACTGTTGCAGTGATATCTAATTTGTTGTTTGTAGGTGTCCACGCAAATGATCCGTGTTGGATTGTGTACACGACGTTGTTGGTTTTCTCATGAGGAATTTTTGTTTTTTCAATGACTGTTATCATCCTCGAAAAATCACCTTTGACGGCTTCGATGAAGTTTTTTGTCTCATCGATGGATTTTTTAATATCAGGGAGTTTTATTTCAATTTTATCTAACGGGTTTCCAATAAATTTATCAATGATATTTCTACGAAATGATATAAACTGTTTTCCGTTTTCTTCAATTTTAGATTCAAGTGTTGTTAGTTCCAACACAGAATTTTTCAACTCATTGTCATGGGTATCAATCTTATCGGTGATCGTAGACACAAGTGCACCTGGTTTAAGTCGTCCGTCGCTGGAATACAACGCAATAGAGTTTTCAGTGGCGTCGCGCTGCCGTATCAAAATGTCATTCAATGACACATCACTGCTTTTCAATTTACCCTGTTTGTCCTGAAATACAACTATTTCGTTCGGGTCAACACTTGCTAAATTTAACGTCTCAGCTATTTCATCTTTGATTAGTTTTTTTACATCCTTGATAGAATCAGGGGGTGCAGTGCCATCGGGTTTGGGTTTCAAAGATCTCCCCCAAATATCAATCATGTTATTGTAAAACTCTTTCTCTCTCTAAAAAGCGATTACTAGTGTATTCATTCACGACAACATGTGGTGGTTTTCCGCTTGGGTTACTCAAGGAGTTAGAAATAGCATCAAGGACATTTAATACTTCGCTGCCACATATTGGTGGGTCATTCATTTGTTGTGTTGGTAGCGTAGAATACCAAGTCTTCATTGGAAGGGTTTTTATATAACGCAAAAACTCTTTTGGTGGGGCTAATCCATATGAATCAAAATAGACAATCCCACGTGGATCAATAGCGTATGTAACCCAGTGAGTTCCGGGTCCGGTGCTGTTATCTAAATTAATGATTCCGGTTTCAACGCTGTTTGGTTGATGTGGTAATTGATCTTTCATAAAGACACCTCTGAAGTTTTTAATCGCGAGTTTTTTAGCAGCATCGAGTAAATCAAAATTGGACATGGGAACCATCATAGACTCTCCAATTAATAAACCGGTCCTAGTCTTAGACCCTTTCCGCTGTACCACGAATACGGGGTTCCTGGTAGTCTTAGACCCTTTCCCTTTTTTTTATATCCTTTCCCAGTTGCCTTCTTTAGTGCCATTCCTGCTGCAGTACCAACGGCTCCTAACGCTGCCGCTTTAGCCACCGCTGGGGCTGCTGCTGCAATCAATGCTGGTATTGCAGCTAACAACGGGAATATACCGCCTGTTTTAATCATATTTTTGATAGCAGCCGCAGAGAGAGTAATCTGAACACCCTTTTTTGCTACTAGTGCATCATTGAAATGTTTCACCTGACGAGTTGTCAGCGATAGTTTATTTGCACCACCAGTCATTTGGTTGGGTTTCAACGTGATTGTGGTTCCACATTTTTTAGCTGATTCCGATTGCAATTTTTTTAATTGACCGGGAGTTAACGCAACACTAATAACACTATATGACATTATACATAATAGATTGATTCTAAATCGTTTACATGTTTTCCACTGGTGCATCTACCACTCTCATTCTTCCACCAACACCTTCAAGTAGCATTGCTTTGTCGCTGAGAATGACAGCAACCGCTCTATAATCAGCAATAGCACCACGAGTCACATTAGCTCTAAAATGTATATCAACAACAGATTGTCTCATCAAATCGAGATGTTCCAGTGAGAAGTAATAGATCGGATACAGATTTTTAAAATCATATTGTGATATTTGCAAACCAGTATCCACATTTTGATCGCGTGCCATAAATGACAACAGACGATGATAAACTCGTGCAATATGATTTTCTGTGTAATTAAGTTGTATATCCTCGGATGGTTCCTGCTGGCCGTTTATTCTCAGTGAGACGTCTTTCACACCTAATTGATCAAATATCATATGACTGAAACGTTGATCGCCAACTCGTGCGTTATCTTGTAACGCAATAAATATATGACGTGGCGCAGCAACACCTTGTTTTGATGCTAGGTTCCAAGTGAATAACCCGTTGATATTTGATTGTTTAACATCTGTACTCACGGTTAGCCAACTTAGTAATGATTTTCCTCCTTGGTCCATAAATGATAGTAATCGTTCTTCTGCGGTGATTGCTGGAGTCAACACTGGCATCCACAATGATATTTTTGTTAAATTGACTTTACCGGCATCAGCATTTGGATTTGCATTGTCTGCTGGAATCCTCCAGATTGCGTCACTATCATCACTCTTTCGTACAAGCGATACTGTATGCTTCGCTCCATAGATAACTTTTCTGACGTTTCTACAGAATCCAAATATATGATGCAGTGGAATCGCGCATGAAAATGATTTACGCCCTACTCCCAACATTGAGTTTCGTGTTGCAGCTCCTAGATTGAAATTAACATCGTTGTTTATAATCATATCTTTGGCATCAATATTAGCGGTGCCAGCATTATTCTTTGGTCGTCTTACAATAAACTGATTTCCTTCAGCGGTATTTTTATTATCCTTTGCAAACATCATAGAAGGTCCTGCTGATCTTGTATAATCATCGGAATATCTCGCTAACCCGATTATTGTTGTAGCCACATCAACATCGCGATCTATCGACTCGATTTCTTTTCCATCAATGAGATATCTAGCACTCTCAAATAACGCCATAATACCATTATTGACAAAACCGACTTGAGTACCAGCTGGATACGGTGCTGGTACAGCAGGAGTATCAGCAGCTGTTACAAGTTCTCCTTCGATTTCGATAAACGCTTCACAGGGTAGAAAGTATTTACTGGTATCATGGACTTGAAGATCAATTCTTGCTCGACTATTTGAGTCTATTGCATGATAGGCGTAATATTGATAATCGCGTACAGAATCATCCTTGCCAACTGGGGCGTCTATATCAAATGCTGGATCACGTGACTGTTTGAACATTTTATTCTATTTATCAGAGTCTAAATCGCGATTTCCCATTTCATCATCGTGTTTTTTTAAAGCCACTTCCTGCTATCATGTTTGCAATATTGCTTTGGTCGGGGGTTAAAACCATCGACGCTAATTTTTCATCTACTGCGTTATTTATAATTCTACTAACACTTGCAGGCATTTCCGCTGTAGACGGTAACGGTTTTGAAAATCCTTTGGATTTCATCCGTGATTTCACTAATGATGTTAATTTATTCTTCGCAGTTGAAAACGCTTTTCCAGCAAGATCTCCAACAACACCAATACCCTTATCACGAATAACATCAATTGCTTTCATTCCTAATTGTTTAGCCAACGGCATCACTTTTGGAGCCATTCTCGCAAATAACCCTAAAATGGTATTACCTAAACCATCTCCGTAGTATGCTCTATAAACCGGAAACCGTGAATTAACTACGTAGACCGGGGTTGGTTTATCATGATTGTAGTGTATGATCATTATTTGATATCAGAAACAATTTTTCAATTGTTATTTATCTAATCGAATGACTTTTCAATTCAGTCACTATGATACCCACTTTCCACTAACTCGCCAATGAAATCTCGATATGTGCTGATATCCATGATACCACCCTGAAATAATCGTCTACAGATATCAGCTGCTTCATTAATTATTTCCGGTGAGTTATTTCCGGCTCGGAACCCTCCTACAAGAACCTCTAATCGTGATATATCACTGAGAACACTACCAGGACATGAAACGCTAGCGTTTCCAACTAGACCACTCCCCAGAAATTTTTTCTCATCGTATGGCTGTCTTATTTGGAGTTGAAATTTTCTTTTGAAGTCTCTGTATTCTTTCATCCTTCTATCTAAACTCCCAGTATTTATTTCATACACTATATCAGCCCATTCATTATGTGACATTCTATAATCCGAATAATTGTCCGTGAAAAACTTCTCTTGTGAATCATAGCTGTTAGCAGCGAATTCACCTAAATTGTCTATATCCTCGTTGAGAATTTGTTGTTTAGCGCTCTCGGTAAATATAATTGATTTAGGTAGTCCACTAACTAGTTCTTCCTGAAATCCTTTAAATGTTCGTTTCGAAGCGGTTGATATATCCTGAGGAAGTGATTGCAAGGATTTTTTTGTTTGTTTAGTTCTTTTTGCTATTTTTTCTAACACAGGAATAAGACCCTCTTCTTTTCTTTTACCGTCAGGATCATCTCCCAGTATAGCACGCTCTATCCCCTTCGTTGCTATTGTTACTGGATTAAACAATTCTTCAGATCCCGCAGCAAAATCAGTCTGAAGACTCTGTCGTTGTTGCAGTTTATTCCGTACAGAGTCACGAATTGGTACAAATCTCGTGATTGCATCTAATCGTTCACGAGCCAATCGGGTTGTTAATGCTTCATTGACCATTATTTGAAATCAGAAACAATTTTTCAATTGTAAAACAATTTTTCAATCCCGACCTAACACCATCGGATGGTCATGGAAGTGTTATTTCATCGTGAGACAGCTTCGTTCATCGATGTTGAAACTATCAAAATTGTATATATAATATTAATAATACTGATAGTTTCAACATCCTAGTTTTGATCAATCTGACATATCGTCTATCGATTTTTGACATCCCTTGAGGGTCGGCTAAAAAAAATGATTAATGGTCGGGCAATCAAATAATGATTAATGGTCGAGCAATCAAATAATGATAAATGGTTGGTCAATCAAAATTGTTCATTTTCTTGAATTAACGCCCGTAGGTTTCTAATTTTAGAATTAACCTCCTTTTTCAATTCGTATTCGTACCCCAATTCTTTTCGTATTCGTTCTACGATGGTATACAACGGAGCGAACACACTTACGTCACTGGAAAATGCGAGAGAGTCCCGAATAGAATTCTGAATTCTTTTGATGAGCGCATACTTCTTTGGTAGCATATACTTGTTAGTGCTAACTCCGTATTCTATATCCTGAAAATCAGACATGATTTGATCAGGATTTAACCCATCTGATAGTTCAATATCCCAACTTTTCAATTTTGAAATCTCGGATATGATGCTATTCATGTTTTCAGAATTCATTATTCTATAATAATGATATATTTCTAAATGAAAAATATGACGCATTAGACATAACTAAATCGAATTTTCTGTCCCGTCCCTTTTGAAATCGCAGATCGACAAACCCCCTCTGCAACATATCGTACTGAGGGTCTACAAATATTGAAATACTTGCCGGCTTCATATATTTATTTAAATACTTTTTCTTCGTTAGTTATTGTATTCAAAGATTTTACTGGTTTCGTTTTTTTTGAACAATTGCCAGTCCTTTCTCGTTTGGAATTCTCACTCTGTGTGATTGCTTGAAGATTTGATAAGGAATTGTTCTTCGGATTAGAATCGATATGATCAATAACAAAACCATCTTTGATCAATCCATGGAAACATTCAAATATGAAACGATGATTGTAATATTTCTTCTTTCCAACAGTAAACATCAAATACCCCATACCATTATCCCTCCCAACTGGGTTCTTCAGTCTACGGTTTCTTACAACACCATCACTGGATGCTTCATAATTTGTACTCACAGGGTGCTGTCTGAATTCTTGGGTCATTCGTATACTATACTATTTGTCTAATTCAATGACTGATCCATTTGCAGGGATTCATTATACATAAATCTTTCATTTAGACACTTGTTTTTAGTATAGCATGATGGAGTTCAAGAGATTGACTTCGAGAAATGCTAAATTTAATGCTGATAGAGAGTTTAAGAGATTATTGAAAATCAATCCTAGATTTAATCTCGATAGACCCAAAAAACGTCCAAGAGACGGAAACATGAAAGAGTTTAAGAGATTATTAAAAATCAATCCTAGATTTAATCTCGATAGACCCAAAAAACGTAACAAACGTCCAAGAGACGGAAACATGAAAGAGTTTAAGAGATTATTGAAAATCAGTCCTAGATTTAATCTCGATAGACCCAAAAAACGTAACAAACGTCCAAGAGACGGAAACATGAAAGAGTTTAAGAGATTATTGAAAATCAGTCCTAGATTTAATCTCGATAGACCCAAAAAACGTAACAAAATCAATCCTAGATTTAATCTCGATAAACCAAAAAAAACGTCCAAGAAATTATCCTGGAAAGATGCTCAATTCAATCTCGATATAGTTTCTAATACACCAAAGAATACAATTCTTGATAAAGCCATGATTAGTAAAATCAGAGATTGTTTTAATGAATTCAAACGTGATGGAGCATCTTATTGTTGGTCAACATTTCGAATTGATGGTGTTGTTGACGCTACCATGAATGATGAAAAAGCAGCAGTGATAATTTCACGTGTTGGGGAAAAACGGTATTTTTTCCGAATCAAATTCATTATTGAAGTCGATGGCAAATGGATTATTAGGGATAAATTTGAACCAATCCTCAAGAATAAAAAAGCTGTCATTGTGAGTAGAGATTCCAAACCAGGGATTCTAACCGGCATTGACAAACCATACTACGAAAGATCTTATCCCGTAACAGCAATGGTTTATGGGATATATCCGTTAAATGATAAACCCGATATCGCAAAACTAGCTCCTATGAAATATTCGTCAGGGCTTAATTGTGTAGCAGAACGAATAATAGAACACTTCACAAATGCATCCCGAGGAAATAAACTAACTGATCTGCGACGTAGGAAAATAACCGAGTGGGAACTGACAGTGAAACAGCATGGTGCAAAGATTTCTGATATAGCTAAATTAGAAACATCATTAAGATTTCCAATAACAGTTATGACGATAACCGGAGAGGTTTTATACGAACCGAAATATAACAAAAATGGAGCACCAATACAGATTATTGATCATAACAAACACGCGTGGACACCTGCGGTAACAGTATTTCCACGAGAACGAACCGTGAAATATATCCCTAAGGAGTTCGTCGGGATGTTTTCTATGAAGAGAGATTATTTGATGCTATTAATGCGTTGTGTAAGGATGATCCTGTGTCAGTGTGGTTACTTAGAAGTGATGAAGATCCCGAAATAGGATTCGATCAATTTGTAAAACCAAATGGTGAATTATATCGCGTTGAAGAATTAGATAATAGAATGAGAAAAATCGCTAGTGATTTTTCACCGGAGAGTTTCCATGAAAAACTACTCACGGATAGTTTTACTATTCCATCAGTGGTAGCTCACTTCGCAAGAGAAAAAAACTCATGGCGTCCAACACGAAGTGATTTTCTCGAGGATGTTAAATTGAGTTGCGTCGCATTTGGTCATGGAGGACTGTGGAATACGAAATACTCACGTGATGGTATGATTTCAATTGATATATCCGCGTGTTACCCCGGAAGTTTTCTCGGATATGGGGAATGCGCTGAGTACTTCAAACGATTTGGACACCCCACGCATGAAATGACTCGTGTTGCGATTAATGGACCATTGCCTGATTTTGATTTAACCGGATTCGCTCGTGTGATATCATTCGAATTAGCTACAGGGTTACATCCGTGTAGTTATGTTTGGCTCGGTAGACATCTATCTGAAAAGGCCTGGATGCCAATAGTGCTATTGAGATATATGATTGATTGTGGTATGCTAATATCGTTGATTGTTTCCGAGGCTATTATATGCTATCGAGCTCAGAAAGAAGTTTGGCTACCACAACCCGATCTAGATCGTATAATCAACGAACTACGAAAACAATTCCCTGATTTCAATGAAGAAGAAATCATAAATTGGTCTAAGAAGTTATTTGAAATTAAAAAAGAACAAGCAAAAGATTTTGGACGAAGAATAATCGGTAAATTCACTCAAGGTGGACGGTACGACAACGCAAAATATTCTTCGCGGTTGATCATAGATGTCGCTGAATACGATTTTATTGTAGCGGATTTAATGAAACAGGGAAAACTTGTATCCCGTAAGGATGCTTTTCTATCCAATGGAGAGAAAATGGGTACGGTTGTTACCTACTGTGATGGATATAATTCCCAGTACACACATTTGAGAAGTTCAATGCTAGCCTATGCTTCTATTAATCTATTTTCGATGATAAATAGATTTCCTAATACCGCGGTTAGAGTGGCCACTGATTCGATGTATATACACAATAAGTACAAATCAGCTGTAGCTAAATTCACAGATCCCGAACAAAATTGGGGGCGTTGGCGATTTAAAAAGGAGATGCTACATGAGTATTGTGAATCCGCAGACATTGCCATGGATGATAAATATCTTTGTTGTAACCGTATTGAAATTCAATCAGAATTTTCTAATGCACCACCGGTATCTGATCCAGTATGTAGATACAAGACAGTTTATTTAAACGGTTGTGGTGGGTCAGGAAAGACAACTCGTGCAATTGAATTATTTCGTCGGTCAACCATGATTGTGCTAACACCGACTCACAGACTCGCCAGAGAGATGATACAGCGAGGGGTAAATGCCTGTACTTACCATAGTTTCTTTCGATGGAAGGGTGACAAATGGACTCCTGAGCGTATGGGTGATAAATTCATTCCTGAAATCATAATCTGGGATGAAATATGCACAGTGTCATTAGATGTATTACAAACATTTCTTGAGTGGTTGTTAAACAAAAACACAAAAGTCGTCATGTGCGGTGATCACGGCCAACCACCACCATTTGTCGGTGCATCTCCACATGAATGGCTAAGGGGTTTTGTAGACTACTATGAAGAAATCACCACTGATTATAGATCACTTGATGAACGATTACGAGAATTTAAGAAACTAATTAGATTACAACCGGATAGAATCCAGTGCGAAATAGCGCGTGAAGTGATTTCAGAAACTCCAATGAACGATTTCTGGGAAACATGGAGACCAAATGATTTGATAATTGCAAGTAGAAAAATAGTCAGGGACACACTTCAGATGAAGTTATTTGAATTGCATAAAGAAAAATTTGCGACGCTTCCAGTACCCCTTTGTTATAGGCCATCGGATACACGAAAACAGAATATTGAAGTTGATATTCCAGGACAGAGTGAAAAACAAATTCTCGTATTAAATGATATTGTGCTGGTTGATATCAATGTCGTTGAAGATGCATTGCGTGCTAATAAATCCCCGTGGACGCTAGGATACGCAGCAACAATACACTCTTCACAGGGATTGACTATATCGGATACAATTGTTTGGATGGTGGATAATCACATCGAATGGTCGAATTTAGTCTATCTCGCAGTATCCAGAGTACGAAAAATAAATCAACTTCGAAGAATTGTCCTGACAGAGTCAGGCGATGATAATGACACAACAATGGATGATATTAATGTTAGCATCATTAATAAAAAACTCTCCGGTTACAAACAACAGGACAAAAAAAAAAACAACGAGAATTTGATATTGATGCTAAATTAATAATTACGCTGAAGAAACAACAGAATAATCACTGCGCGAGTTGCAATTGTATAATGCGTTGGCAGTATTCGGATAAGGATCCTCGCCAATTCACCGTAGACAGAAAAAATAACAATCTCGGTCATGTCAGAAATAATGTGATGTTGACTTGTCTTGAGTGCAATAGACGCAACGGTGCTAGTTAAGACCATGCGGTGGCAATTGAGTATCCTCGGGAATTACCTGTAGTTGTTGTCGAGTAAAACCCCGCTGAGGGGCAGTTGAATCCAGTTTATAGACTGGAGATCTACCCGTAGATCGTGTTATACTAGATATCTTATGCGTAGTGACGCTCCAAATAGGATCAGTAGCTCTTTTTCTGCCCCCTTCAAGCTCTCCTGGTTCATATAAATACCTAACAGTGACATTACTACCAAGAATTGGTTCTTTGAAATCTTTTTGTGGTTGTACGGGTATAGACTTCTTTTTAATAGCGTTGCTAGGTTTCATGTTGATTGTTCTAGTAATCTCATTATTCAGTGCAGTAATCACAGATGGTAATCTTTTAACCCATTCACGGGATCGCTTTTCTTGAATGAATTCTTTTGCGTATTGATATCCAAATAACCGCTCAGCAATCGTCCGATTAAATCGTTCTACAATGGCCTGATCGCGATGTAGCGCAGTATGCCCTCGTCGTATGGTGACATTATGATGTTTCATTGTAGATAACACTGCACCCTGAAATTCCTTGCCAGGATCAACCTGCAATAGATTTGGCCAGTGCAGAGGACCCCTTCGATAAATCCTCTCAAATGCAGAAGCGACTTCAGTGGCTGATTTTGTTTTTAACGGTTCTGCTTCTTTGTATCGACTTGCAATATCAACTACGGTTAGCGCGTATTTGTAACCACGATCATGTGGCAGAAATAATATATCAGCCTGATGAACTTCATTAGGAGCGGTCACATCAAAATGCGAGAATTGAATTTGTTTAGGCGGTGGTAGATAAATTTGCCATAGTGCCTGTTTGGATAACCAATTAGCCGCAGTGGTTTTTTTCACCTTTGCAGCGCTAGCGAGTTTATGGACTGCTGATTTACCCCTCCAGTATCCTCTTGGGGAATAATAAATTGATTCCATATTATTAATTACCGGCACCTAACATCAATTTACTTTTCATAGCCGATTTTATCAAAAATGAAGCCAATTTTTCTTTGAAGGATTTATCAGGAATAGCATTTAACGCATGAATTAATTTCACATCCGCGAGATGCCTGTTTTGCAGATTGCTGCTTTTATAAGCAACATCATGAAGGTGACAGGCCATATCAATGGTGTTTATTGGTTCTTCACCGGGGTTGGGTTGATTTTGATTATTGAGTCTGATATCAAGTCTGGTTTCCGGTCCACAGTAGCTATATCCGGGAAGGTGCTTTTCTCCGGGGTATTTTGCCCATGGGGTTCCAGGGAGCTTTGCCAATTTGGCTGCGATATCACCTCCTCGTTTTTTTTTAAATCAGATCTCATAGACACAAATCTAAATTTCTTTGTACCACATTGCACGCATTTACCAGAAAGCGCTGATCGGTTATTTTTAGTTGTAACCGTCGTCACATCATCTGTGCCAGTACGCGTTTTACACTTCACACAATATAGATCCATAATTTATGTATAGAGATATGGATATAATTGATTTTTCGGCGACTAAAACAAGAGAACCAGTTAAGCATCATGCAGCGCTACCAAACTCTATCCGGATGATTATAATCGGGCCGACGATATAATGTTAGATAAACAAAAAAATCCTGCTAGGATCTTTTCCCGGGGGCGTCACAAAAACACTGACGTGATATATGTCACTCAACGCTACACTCAGGTTCCAAAAGTCATCAGAGATAACTGCAATATTCTTTCTGTGTTTAACGGCGTTGATACTCATACTCTTAGAAATATTTGGCAGACATGGTGCTCTGATATGGACTTCAATCAATTTCGAGATTTCTTTAGTCATGCTCAGTCGACTCCGCACGGATTCGCAACAATAAATCTACATGATCCTCGGACACGATATCGTATCGGACTTGATCAAATATTCGGTTAAAATCATTTCTTATTTTTTGTTAACCCAGAGCAGCAGAGAGGGTGGATGACAACAAGTTGCGACCAAAATTGATTAAAAAATCGTAAAATCTCCGTTTTCATTTTTTTAGTTAAAATGAGATTTCGTAGGGAAGGCTCGTTAAGATTTCAATCAATTTTTTGTCTGAAAACGTTGTAGGGTTCATTTTTTTAGTTAAAATGAGATCGTAGGAAGGATCGTTTTAAGGATTTCAATCAAAAAATTGATTGAAAAATCGTAAAATCTCCGTTTTCATTTTTTTAGTTAAAATGAGATTTCGTAGGGAAAGCTCGTTAAGATTTCAATCATTTTGTCACAAAACGTTCTAGGGTTCGCCATCCTTTGGTTAAAATGAGATCGATGGAAGGCACGTTTTAAGGATTTCAATCAAATTTTGTCTCAAAACGTTGTAGGATTCACCCTCTCTGCTGCACCATTTTTTTCAGCATGACTTTTGATGAAAAACGGACTTTTTTGTTTTTCATGTTATGGATCAGTTGGGCTTAGATAAAAGCTGTTGAAACCCTTTACCCCGCTTGGATTTGGTTAATACTTGGTTTATTGGCTGCGCACCATTGGATAGTACGTCACCATACTTTAAAACCGGTTCCCACCATTTTTTTCAGCATGACTTTTGATGAAAAACGGACTTTTTTGTTTTTCATGTTATGGATCAGTTGGGCTTAGATAAAAGCTGTTGAAACCCTTTACCCAGCTTGGATTTGGTTAATACTTGGTTTATTGGCTGCGCACCATTGGATAGTACGTCACCATACTTTAAAACCGGTTCCCACCATTTTTTTCAGCATGACTTTTGATGAAAAACGGACTTTTTTGTTTTTCATGTTATGGATCAGTTGGGCTTAGATAAAAGCTGTTGAAACCCTTTACCCCGCTTGGATTTGGTTAATACTTGGTTTATTGGCTGCGCACCATTGGATAGTACGTCACCATACTTTAAAACCGGTTCCCACCATTTTTTTCAGCATGACTTTTGATGAAAAACGGACTTTTTTGTTTTTCATGTTATGGATCAGTTGGGCTTAGATAAAAGCTGTTGAAACCCTTTACCCCGCTTGGATTTGGTTAATACTTGGTTTATTGGCTGCGCACCATTGGATAGTACGTCACCATACTTTAAAAACCGGTTCCCACCATTTTTTTCAGCATGACTTTTGATGAAAAACGGACTTTTTTGTTTTTCATGTTATGGATCAGTTGGGCTTAGATAAAAGCTGTTGAAACCCTTTACCCCGCTTGGATTTGGTTAATACTTGGTTTATTGGCTGCGCACCATTGGATAGTACGTCACCATACTTTAAAACCGGTTCCCACCATTTTTTTCAGCATGACTTTTGATGAAAAACGGACTTTTTTGTTTTTCATGTTATGGATCAGTTGGGCTTAGATTAAAGCTGTTGAAACCCTTTACCCCGCTTGGATTTGGTTAATACTTGGTTTATTGGCTGCGCACCATTGGATAGTACGTCACCATACTTTAAAACCGGTTCCCACCATTTTTTTCAGCATGACTTTTGATGAAAAACGGACTTTTTTGTTTTTCATGTTATGGATCAGTTGGGCTTAGATAAAAGCTGTTGAAACCCTTTACCCCGCTTGGATTTGGTTAATACTTGGTTTATTGGCTGCGCACCATTGGATAGTACGTCACCATACTTTAAAACCGGTTCCCACCATTTTTTTCAGCATGACTTTTGATGAAAAACGGACTTTTTTGTTTTTCATGTTATGGATCAGTTGGGCTTAGATAAAAGCTGTTGAAACCCTTTACCCCGCTTGGATTTGGTTAATACTTGGTTTATTGGCTGCGCACCATTGGATAGTACGTCACCATACTTTAAAACCGGTTCCCACCATTTTTTTCAGCATGACTTTTGATGAAAAACGGACTTTTTTGTTTTTCATGTTATGGATCAGTTGGGCTTAGATAAAAGCTGTTGAAACCCTTTACCCCCGCTTGGATTTGGTTAATACTTGGTTTATTGGCTGCGCACCATTGGATAGTACGTCACCATACTTTAAAACCGGTTCCCACCATTTTTTTCAGCATGACTTTTGATGAAAAACGGACTTTTTTGTTTTTCATGTTATGGATCAGTTGGGCTTAGATAAAAGCTGTTGAAACCCTTTACCCCGCTTGGATTTGGTTAATACTTGGTTTATTGGCTGCGCACCATTGGATAGTACGTCACCATACTTTAAAACCGGTTCCCACCATTTTTTTCAGCATGACTTTTGATGAAAAACGGACTTTTTTGTTTTTCATGTTATGGATCAGTTGGGCTTAGATAAAAGCTGTTGAAACCCTTTACCCCGCTTGGATTTGGTTAATACTTGGTTTATTGGCTGCGCACCATTGGATAGTACGTCACCATACTTTAAAACCGGTTCCCACCATTTTTTTCAGCATGACTTTTGATGAAAAACGGACTTTTTTGTTTTTCATGTTATGGATCAGTTGGGCTTAGATAAAAGCTGTTGAAACCCTTTACCCCGCTTGGATTTGGTTAATACTTGGTTTATTGGCTGCGCACCATTGGATAGTACGTCACCATACTTTAAAACCGGTTCCCACCATTTTTTTCAGCATGACTTTTGATGAAAAACGGACTTTTTTGTTTTTCATGTTATGGATCAGTTGGGCTTAGATAAAAGCTGTTGAAACCCTTTACCCAGCTTGGATTTGGTTAATACTTGGTTTATTGGCTGCGCACCATTGGATAGTACGTCACCATACTTTAAAACCGGTTCCCACCATTTTTTTCAGCATGACTTTTGATGAAAAACGGACTTTTTTGTTTTTCATGTTATGGATCAGTTGGGCTTAGATAAAAGCTGTTGAAACCCTTTACCCCGCTTGGATTTGGTTAATACTTGGTTTATTGGCTGCGCACCATTGGATAGTACGTCACCATACTTTAAAACCGGTTCCCACCATTTTTTTCAGCATGACTTTTGATGAAAAACGGACTTTTTTGTTTTTCATGTTATGGATCAGTTGGGCTTAGATAAAAGCTGTTGAAACCCTTTATCCCGCTTGGATTTGGTTAATACTTGGTTTATTGGCTGCGCACCATTGGATAGTACATCACCATACTTTAAAACCGGTTCCCACCATTTTTTTCAGCATGACTTTTGATGAAAAACGGACTTTTTTGTTTTTCATGTTATGGATCAGTTGGGCTTAGATAAAAGCTGTTGAAACCCTTTACCCCGCTTGGATTTGGTTAATACTTGGTTTATTGGCTGCGCACCATTGGATAGTACGTCACCATACTTTAAAACCGGTTCCCACCATTTTTTTCAGCATGACTTTTGATGAAAAACGGACTTTTTTGTTTTTCATGTTATGGATCAGTTGGGCTTAGATTAAAGCTGTTGAAACCCTTTACCCCGCTTGGATTTGGTTAATACTTGGTTTATTGGCTGCGCACCATTGGATAGTACGTCACCATACTTTAAAACCGGTTCCCACCATTTTTTTCAGCATGACTTTTGATGAAAAACGGACTTTTTTGTTTTTCATGTTATGGATCAGTTGGGCTTAGATAAAAGCTGTTGAAACCCTTTACCCCGCTTGGATTTGGTTAATACTTGGTTTATTGGCTGCGCACCATTGGATAGTACGTCACCATACTTTAAAACCGGTTCCCACCATTTTTTTCAGCATGACTTTTGATGAAAAACGGACTTTTTTGTTTTTCATGTTATGGATCAGTTGGGCTTAGATAAAAGCTGTTGAAACCCTTTACCCCGCTTTTATTTGGTTAATACTTGGTTTATTGGCTGCGCACCATTGGATAGTACGTCACCATACTTTAAAACCGGTTCCCACCATTTTTTTCAGCATGACTTTTGATGAAAAACGGACTTTTCTGTTTTTCATGTTATGGATCAGTTGGGCTTAGATAAAAGCTGTTGAAACCCTTTACCCCCGCTTGGATTTGGTTAATACTTGGTTTATTGGCTGCGCACCATTGGATAGTACGTCACCATACTTTAAAACCGGTTCCCACCATTTTTTTTCAGCATGACTTTTGATGAAAAACGGACTTTTTTGTTTTTCATGTTATGGATCAGTTGGGCTTAGATAAAAGCTGTTGAAACCCTTTACCCCGCTTGGATTTGGTTAATACTTGGTTTATTGGCTGCGCACCATTGGATAGTACGTCACCATACTTTAAAACCGGTTCCCACCATTTTTTTCAGCATGACTTTTGATGAAAAAACGGACTTTTTTGTTTTTCATGTTATGGATCAGTTGGGCTTAGATAAAAGCTGTTGAAACCCTTTACCCCGCTTGGATTTGGTTAATACTTGGTTTATTGGCTGCGCACCATTGGATAGTACGTCACCATACTTTAAAACCGGTTCCCACCATTTTTTTCAGCATGACTTTTGATGAAAAACGGACTTTTTTGTTTTTCATGTTATGGATCAGTTGGGCTTAGATAAAAGCTGTTGAAACCCTTTACCCCGCTTGGATTTGGTTAATACTTGGTTTATTGGCTGCGCACCATTGGATAGTACGTCACCATACTTTAAAACCGGTTCCCACCATTTTTTTCAGCATGACTTTTGATGAAAAACGGACTTTTTTGTTTTTCATGTTATGGATCAGTTGGGCTTAGATAAAAGCTGTTGAAACCCTTTACCCCGCTTGGATTTGGGTTAATACTTGGTTTATTGGCTGCGCACCATTGGATAGTACGTCACCATACTTTAAAACCGGTTCCCACCATTTTTTTCAGCATGACTTTTGATGAAAAACGGACTTTTTTGTTTTTCATGTTATGGATCAGTTGGGCTTAGATAAAAGCTGTTGAAACCCTTTACCCCGCTTGGATTTGGTTAACACTTGGTTTATTGGCTGCGCACCATTGGATAGTATGTCACCATACTTTAAAACCGGTTCCCACCATTTTTTTCAGCATGACTTTTGATGAAAAACGGACTTTTTGTTTTTCATGTTATGGATCAGTTGGGCTTAGATAAAAGCTGTTGAAACCCTTTACCCCGCTTGGATTTGGTTAATACTTGGTTTATTGGCTGCGCACCATTGGATAGTACGTCACCATACTTTAAAACCGGTTCCCACCATTTTTTTCAGCATGACTTTTGATGAAAAACGGACTTTTTTGTTTTTCATGTTATGGATCAGTTGGGCTTAGATAAAAGCTGTTGAAACCCTTTACCCCGCTTGGATTTGGTTAATACTTGGTTTATTGGCTGCGCACCATTGGATAGTACGTCACCATACTTTAAAACCGGTTCCCACCATTTTTTTCAGCATGACTTTTGATGAAAAACGGACTTTTTTGTTTTTCATGTTATGGATCAGTTGGGCTTAGATAAAAGCTGTTGAAACCCTTTACCCCGCTTGGATTTGGTTAATACTTGGTTTATTGGCTGCGCACCATTGGATAGTACATCACCATACTTTAAAACCGGTTCCCACCATTTTTTTCAGCATGACTTTTGATGAAAAACGGACTTTTTTGTTTTTCATGTTATGGATCAGTTGGGCTTAGATAAAAGCTGTTGAAACCCTTTACCCCGCTTGGATTTGGTTAATACTTGGTTTATTGGCTGCGCACCATTGGATAGTACGTCACCATACTTTAAAACCGGTTCCCACCATTTTTTTCAGCATGACTTTTGATGAAAAACGGACTTTTTTGTTTTTCATGTTATGGATCAGTTGGGCTTAGATAAAAGCTGTTGAAACCCTTTACCCCGCTTGGATTTGGTTAATACTTGGTTTATTGGCTGCGCACCATTGGATAGTACGTCACCATACTTTAAAACCGGTTCCCACCATTTTTTTCAGCATGACTTTTGATGAAAAACGGACTTTTTTGTTTTTCATGTTAAGGATCAGTTGGGCTTAGATAAAAGCTGTTGAAACCCTTTACCCCGCTTGGATTTGGTTAATACTTGGTTTATTGGCTGCGCACCATTGGATAGTACGTCACCATACTTTAAAACCGGTTCCCACCATTTTTTTCAGCATGACTTTTGATGAAAAACGGACTTTTTTGTTTTTCATGTTATGGATCAGTTGGGCTTAGATAAAAGCTGTTGAAACCCTTTACCCCGCTTGGATTTGGTTAATACTTGGTTTATTGGCTGCGCACCATTGGATAGTACGTCACCATACTTTAAAACCGGTTCCCACCATTTTTTTCAGCATGACTTTTGATGAAAAACGGACTTTTTTGTTTTTCATGTTATGGATCAGTTGGGCTTAGATAAAAGCTGTTGAAACCCTTTACCCCGCTTGGATTTGGTTAATACTTGGTTTATTGGCTGCGCACCATTGGATAGTACGTCACCATACTTTAAAACCGGTTCCCACCATTTTTTTCAGCACTTTTGATGAAAAACGGACTTTTTTGTTTTTCATGTTATGGATCAGTTGGGCTTAGATAAAAGCTGTTGAAACCCTTTACCCCGCTTGGATTTGGTTAATACTTGGTTTATTGGCTGCGCACCATTGGATAGTACGTCACCATACTTTAAAACCGGTTCCCACCATTTTTTTCAGCATGACTTTTGATGAAAAACGGACTTTTTTGTTTTTCATGTTATGGATCAGTTGGGCTTAGATAAAAGCTGTTGAAACCCTTTACCCCGCTTGGATTTGGTTAATACTTGGTTTATTGGCTGCGCACCATTGGATAGTACGTCACCATACTTTAAAACCGGTTCCCACCATTTTTTTCAGCATGACTTTTGATGAAAAACGGACTTTTTTGTTTTTCATGTTATGGATCAGTTGGGCTTAGATAAAAGCTGTTGAAACCCTTTACCCCGCTTGGATTTGGTTAATACTTGGTTTATTGGCTGCGCACCATTGGATAGTACGTCACCATACTTTAAAACCGGTTCCCACCATTTTTTTCAGCATGACTTTTGATGAAAAACGGACTTTTTTGTTTTTCATGTTATGGATCAGTTGGGCTTAGATAAAAGCTGTTGAAACCCTTTACCCCGCTTGGATTTGGTTAATACTTGGTTTATTGGCTGCGCACCATTGGATAGTACGTCACCATACTTTAAAACCGGTTCCCACCATTTTTTTCAGCATGACTTTTGATGAAAAACGGACTTTTTTGTTTTTCATATTATGGATAAGTTGGGCTTAGATAAAAGCTGTTGAAACCCTTTACCCCGCTTGGATTTGGTTAATACTTGGTTTATTGGCTGCGCACCATTGGATAGTACGTCACCATACTTTAAAACCGGTTCCCACCATTTTTTTCAGCATGACTTTTGATGAAAAACGGACTTTTTTGTTTTTCATGTTATGGATCAGTTGGGCTTAGATAAAAGCTGTTGAAACCCTTTACCCCGCTTGGATTTGGTTAATACTTGGTTTATTGGCTGCGCACCATTGGATAGTACGTCACCATACTTTAAAACCGCGGTTCCCACCATTTTTTTCAGCATGACTTTTGATGAAAAACGGACTTTTTTGTTTTTCCATGTTATGGATCAGTTGGGCTTAGATAAAAGCTGTTGAAACCCTTTACCCCGCTTGGATTTGGTTAATACTTGGTTTATTGGCTGCGCACCATTGGATAGTACGTCACCATACTTTAAAACCGGTTCCAACATTTTTTTCAGCATGACTTTTGATGAAAAACGGACTTTTTTGTTTTTCATGTTATGAATCAGTTGGGCTTAGATAAAAGCTGTTGAAAACCCTTTACCCGCTTGGATTTGGTTAATACTTGGTTTATTGGCTGCGCACCATTGGATAGTACGTCACCATACTTTAAAACCGGTTCCCACCATTTTTTTCAGCATGACTTTTGATGAAAAACGGACTTTTTTGTTTTTCATGTTATGGATCAGTTGGGCTTAGATAAAAGCTGTTGAAACCCTTTACCCCGCTTGGATTTGGTTAATACTTGGTTTATTGGCTGCGCACCATTGGATAGTACGTCACCATACTTTAAAACCGGTTCCACCATTTTTTTCAGCATGACTTTTGATGAAAAACGGACTTTTTTGTTTTTCATGTTATGGATCAGTTGGGCTTAGATAAAAGCTGTTGAAACCCTTTACCCCCGCTTGGATTTGGATAATACTTGGTTTATTGGCTGCGCACCATTGATAGTACGTCACCATACTTTAAAACCGGTTCCCACCATTTTTTTCAGCATGACTTTTGATGAAAAACGGACTTTTTTGTTTTTCATGTTATGGATCAGTTGGGCTTAGATAAAAGCTGTTGAAACCCTTTACCCCGCTTGGATTTGGTTAATACTTGGTTTATTGGCTGCGCACCATTGGATAGTACGTCACCATACTTTAAAACCGGTTCCCACCATTTTTTTCAGCATGACTTTTGATGAAAAACGGACTTTTTTGTTTTTCATGTTATGGATCAGTTGGGCTTAGATAAAAGCTGTTGAAACCCTTTACCCCGCTTGGATTTGGTTAATACTTGGTTTATTGGCTGCGCACCATTGGATAGTACGTCACCATACTTTAAAACCGGTTCCCACCATTTTTTTCAGCATGACTTTTGATGAAAAACGGACTTTTTTGTTTTTCATGTTATGGATCAGTTGGGCTTAGATAAAAGCTGTTGAAACCCTTTACCCCGCTTGGATTTGGTTAATACTTGGTTTAATAAATAAAAAAATTAATAAATTAATAAAAAACTCTCCGGTTACAAACAACAGGACAAAAAAAAACAACGAGAATTTGATATTGATGCTGAATTAATAATTACGCTGAAACAACAACAGAATAATCACTGCGCGAGTTGCAATTGTATAATGCGTTGGCAGTATTCGGATAAAGATCCTCGCCAATTCACCGTAGACAGAAAAAATAACAGTCTCGGTCATGTCAGAAATAATGTGATGTTGACTTGTCTTGAGTGCAATAGACGCAACGGTGCTAGTTAAGACCATGCGGTGGCAATTGAGTATCCTCGGGAATTACCTGTAGTTGTTGTCGAGTAAAACCCCGCTGAGGGGCAGTTGAATCCAGTTTATAGACTGGAGGTCTACCAGTTGATCGTGTTATACTAGATATCTTGTGTGCAGTGACGCTCCAAATAGGATCGGTAGCCCTTTTTCTGCCACCTTCAAGCTCTCCTGGTTCGTATAAGTACCTCACAATGACATTACTACCAAGAATTGGTTCGGAAACGCTAGCGTTTCTAGAAAAATCTTTTTGTGGTTGTACGGGTATAGACTTCTTTTTAATAGCGTTCCTAGGTTTCATGTTGATTGTTCTAGTGATCTCATTATTCAGTGCGGTAATCACAGCTGGTAACCTTTTGACCCATTCACGGGATCGCTTTTCTTGAATGAATTCTTTTGCGTATTGATATCCAAATAACCGCTCAGCAATCGTCCGATTAAATCGTTCGACATTGGCCTGATCGCGATGTAGCGCAGTATGCCCTCGTCGTATGGTGACATTATGATTTTTCATTGTAGATAGAACCGCACCCTGAAATTCCTTTCCAGGATCAACCTGCAATAGATTTGGCCAGTGCAGAGGACCTCGTCGATAAATCCTTTCAAATGCAGAAGCAACTTCAGTGGCTGATTTTGTTTTTAACGGTTCTGCTTCCTTGTATCGACTTGCAATATCAACTACGGTTAACGCATATTTGTAACCACGATCATGTGGCAAAAATAATATATCAGCCTGATGAACTTCATTAGGAGCAGTCACATCAAAATGCGAGAATTGAATTTGTTTAGGCGGTGGTAGATAAATTTGCCATAGTGCCTGTTTGGATAACCAATCCGCCGCTATAGTTTTTTTCACTTTTGCAGCGCTAGCGAGTTTATGGACTGCTGATTTACCTCTCCAGTATCCTCTTGGGGAATAATAAATCGATTCCATATTAAAATGCTAGCATTTTCAATTACCAGCACCCATCATCAATTTGCCTTTCATAGCTGATTTTACCAACCACGAAGCCAATTTTTCTTTCAAAGATTTATCAGGAATAGCATTTAACGCATGAATTAATTTCACATCCGCGAGATGCCTGTTTTGCAGATTGCTGCTTTTAAATGCAACATCATGAGCATGACACGCCTTATCAATAGCGTTTATCGGATACTCGCCGGATCGAGGTTGATTTTGATCATCAAGTCTGATATCTAATCGTGTTCCGGGACCACAGTAGCTATATCCTGGAAGGTGCTTTTCTCCGGGGTACTTTGCCCATGGGGTTCCGGGAAGGTTTGACAATTTGGCTGCGATATCACCTCCTCGTTTTTTTTTAAAACATCTCCGGATTGTAAAATCTTTGATTTTGTAGAAATAAATCTAAACTTTTTTATACCACATGTTGCACATCTACCAGTTAGTGCTGATCTGTTATTTTTAGTTGTAACCGTCGTCACATCATTTGTGCTAGTACGCGTTTTACACTTCACACAATATAGATCCATAATTTATGTATAGAGATATGAATATAATTGATTTTTCAGCGACTAAAATAAGAGAACCAGTTAAGCATCATGCAGCGCTACCAAACTCTATCCGTGCAATTATAATCGGGCCATCTGGATCCGGCAAGACTCAATTGTTGCTCAATTTAATAATGAGATGAATGAAGTGGGATAAGTTGTATTTAATTGCTCCTAGCGTAGATGATCAACGATGCTATGAAGTGTTAAAGGATTTTAACGAGAATGCATCAGAAATTAAAGGTGAGAATACCATTGATTTTATAACTGATATTGACGAGGCGCCATCCGTGGATGACCTTGATGGGAGCATTAACAATTTAGTCGTATACGACGATGTGATGTTAGACAATCAAAAAAACCCAGCTAGAATATTTTCCAGAGGCAGGCATAAAAACACTGACGTGATATATGTCACTCAACGATACACTCAGATTCCAAAAGTGATTAGAGACAACTGTAACTTACTGTGTGTATTTAACGGCGTTGATACTCATACGCTTCGAAATATTTGGCAGACATGGTGCTCTGATATGGACTTCAATCAATTTAAAAATTTCTTTAGTAACGCTCAGTCGACTCCGCACGGATTTATAACAATAAATTTACATGATCCTCGGACAAGATATCGTATCGGACTCGATCAAATATTTGGTTGAACTCGTAAAAGAATTATTAACCCAGAACTGAAAATTCCAGCAGCAGAGAGGGTGAATGACAACGACGTTGGCGTATATAAGGAAATCTTATTTTATCGAATAGACGCCATTTTTTTTACTATTTGGTGGAAGCCTTAGATCATCGAATCGACGCTCGGAAAGTTGTGAGGTTCACCCTCTCTGCTGCTCTTCCAGTACCGTTGTGTTATAGGCCTTCGGATACACGAAAACAGAATATAGAAGTTGATATTCCAAGACCAAAATCCGAAGGATTTCAAAGACAGAATTTAGTGTTAAATGATATTGTTCTGGTTGATATCAGCGTCGTTGAAATTGCATTGCGTGCTAATAATTCCCCGTGGACGCTAGGTTACGCAGCAACAATACATTCTTCACAGGGATTGACTATATCAGATACAATTGTTTGGATGGTGGATAATCACATCGAATGGTCGAATTTAGTCTATCTTGCAGTATCCAGAGTACGAAGAATAAATCAATTTCGAAGAATTGTTTTCGATGATGACACCACAACGGATGATGCTAGCATCGTTGATGTTAAAATTATGGACAAAAAACGCTCCGGTTACAAACAACAAGACAAAAAAACAACGAGAATTTGATATTGATGCTGAATTAATAATCACTTTGAAGCAACAACAGAATAATCACTGCGCAAATTGCAATTGTATAATGCGTTGGCAGTATTCGGATAAAGATCCTCGCCAATTTACCGTAGACAGAAAAAATAACAGTCTCGGTCATGTCAGAAACAATGTGATGTTGACTTGTCTTGAGTGCAACAGACGCAAAGGCGCTAGTTAAGACTCCGCGGTGGCAATTGAGTATCGTCAGCAATCACTTGTAATTGTTCGCGTGCAAAACCCCACTGAGGGGCAGTTGAATCCAATTTATAGATTGAAGGTCTACCAGTTGATCGTGTTATAGTAGATATCTTGTGTGCAGTAACACTCCAAATAGGATTAGTAGCCCTCTTTCTGCCACCTTCAAGCTCTCCTGGTTCGTATAAATATCTCACAGTCACATTACTACCAAGAATTGGCTGAGACCCGCTATCTCGCTGTGGTTGTGGTATATACTTTTTTTATTGCGTTGTTAGGTTTCATATTGATTGCTCTGGTAATCTCGTTATTTAGTGCTGCAACTACCCCTGGTAACCTTTTGACCCATTCACGGGATCGCTTTTCTTGGATGAATTCTTTTGCGTATTGATATCCAAATAACCGCTCAGCAAGAGTCCGATTAAATCGTTCAACAATTGCCTGATCGCGATGTAACGCAGTATGCCCTCGTCTGATGGTGACATTGTGATCTTTCATTGTAGATGCAACCACACCCTGAAATTCCTTGCCAGTATCAACTTGTAACAGATTTGGCCAGCGTAGTGGGCCTCGTCGATAAATCTTTTCAAATGCAGAAGCAACTACAGGTGATGATTTTGTTTTTAGCGGTTCTGCTTGTTTGTATCGACTCGCAACGTCAACTACGGTTAGCGCGTATTTGTGACCGTTGTCATGTGGTAAAAACAATAAATCAGCTTGATGAACTTCATTGGGTACAGTAACATCAAAATGCGAGAAATTGATTTGTTTAGGACGCTGTAGATAAATTTGCCATATAGCCTGTTTGGATAACCAATTAGCCGAAGTGTCCTTTTTCACTTTTGCGGCTTTGGCGAGTTTATTGATTACCCCGCCAGTATCCCCTCGGAGAATAATAAATAGATTCCATATTATTAATTACCAGCACCCATCATAAATTTGGCTTTCATAGCTGATTTTACCAACCACGAAGCCAATTTTTCTTTGAAAGATTTATCAGGAATAGCATTTAACGCATGCGAGATGCCTGTTTTGCAGATTGCTGCTTTTATATGCAACATCATGAGCATGACACGCCTTATCAATAGCGTTTATCGGATACTCGCCGGGTCGGGGCTGATTTTGATCATCAAATCTGATATCTAATCGTGTTCCGGGGCCACAGTAGCTATATCCTGGAAGGTGCTTTTCTCCAGGGTACTTTGCCCATGGGGTTCCAGGGAACTTTGCCAATTTGGCTGCGATATCACCTCCTCGTTTTTTTTTTAAAAACATCTCCGGATTTCATAGAAACAAATCTAAATTTGTTTGTACCACATGTTGCACATTTACCAGTAAGTGCTGATCTGTTATTTTTAGTTGTAATCGTCGTCACATCATTTGTGCTAGTACGCGTTTTACACTTCACACAATATAGATCCATAATTTATGTATAGAGATATGGATATAATTTATTTCTCAGCGACTAAAACAAGAGAACCAGTTAAGCATCATGCAGCGCTACCAAACTCTATCCGCGCAATTATAATCGGGCCATCTGGATCCGGCAAGACGCAATTGTTGCTCAATTTAATAGTGAGATGGATGAAGTGGGATAAGTTGTATTTAGTTGCTCCTAGCATAGATGATCAACGATGCTATGAAGTGTTAAAGGATTTTAACGAGAATGCATCAGAAATTAAGGGTGAGAACGTCATTGATTTTGTAACTGATATTGACGAGGTACCATCCGTGGATGACCTTGATGGGAGCATTAACAATTTAGTCGTATACGACGATGTGATGTTAGACAATCAACAAAACCCAGCTAGAATATTTTCCCGAGGCAGGCATAAAAACACCGACGTGATATATGTCACTCAACGCTACACTCAGATTCCAAAAGTGATCAGAGATAACTGTAATATTCTTGCTGTGTTTAACGGCGTTGATACACATACGCTACGAAATATTTGGCAGATATGGTGTTCCGATATGGACTTCAATCAATTTAAAAATTTCTTTAGTAACGCTCAGTCGACCCCGCATGGATTTATAACAATAAATTTACATGATCCTCGGACACGATATCGTATCGGACTCGATCAAATATTTGGTTGAAATAAATTATTATTTTTGTTAACTTGCAGCAGCAGAGAGGGTAAATGACCACATCGTTGCGACCAAAATTGATTGAAAAATCGTAAAGTCTCCGTTTGCTAAATGGAGACTTATTTTTTTTTTTGGTTAAAATATGAGATTTCGTAGGAAGGCTCTATTTTCCGTTTTGAGGATTCAATCAATTTTTTGTCTGAAAAGGGTGGTCTGTTCACCCTCTCTGCTGCTGGTTGTCAGTTGAACTTCAATTATGGCTTGGAGCCCCAATAATACAAACCGGTTAAATACTATATAAGCTGACTAATACACCCAAATCAACAACACGGGTGTGTGATTTTTAGTTTCATTTTTACTTAATCATAATTATTGACATAATCTAAATACAACAAAATAACTGACAAAATTATTATACAAAATAATACTGTAGTTGTAAATATTTAGTTGTTTCACTTGTTTTCTGACAGAATACAAAAAATAGATCGAGAACGAATTGAGAGATAATATATGATTATTCCCATGAGATCATAGAGCTATTTTCGTAATAACACCAAAAGTTTTCTATGTTATCTCTGCTACAGGATTATACACACATTAGTACATGACTAACTTCTCTTTGGCGTTAGGATTTATAGACACATTACTACATGATTTACTTCCCTTTGGTACTATACACACATCACTACATGAGTTATCTCCCTTTTGTGTTAGGATATTTCCTATTATATAATATTCAAACCGAATTATGTTTCCAGTTTGCTTGGAAAGAGCTGATTTAGTAACATTTTCTGCTACTTTTTGTACCCGGGGTTGGCAAATCAAAGGGGTCACCATTCAAGATTGTTGATCATAATGCACACGCGTGGTCTAACGCAGTCACAATATTTTTCCGTGGGATAAAACCATACAATATCTACCCGTGGAGTTCTCTGGGGAGAACTCGGGGAAAGGGTGGGAATTTGTTTGATTTTATTCACGCGTAAAGTTAAAACTATCGTTTTGAAGACGAAGAGTGTAAATTCCATCAATTTGTAAGACCTAACGGTGAAATATACAGTACTGAATCTCTTCACGACGAGATGAGAAAACTAGCTCGTGGTTTTTCAACGGATAACGACGAGGAATTACTAACAAACTGTTTTACTATCCCGTCAGTTGCATCTTATTTCGCGAGAAAGAACAATTTGTGGAAACCAACAAGAGCTGAATTTTTCTCAGATGTTCAAGCCAGTTTTGTTGAGTATGAACATGGTGATTATGCAATACCAAATACGATCCCTAAAGTGTTTTATCGGTTTATATATTTGCTTATTATCCAGTTTTCTCGGGTATGGAGACTGTGCTGGGTATTTCAAACGACTTGAGCATCCCACCCCCTCGATGACACGAGTTGCGACTAATGGGCCGCTACCAGATTTTTATCTAACCGGATTCGCTCGTGTAGTATCATTCGAGATCGCTAAAGGATGTCATCCGATCTGTTATGTTTGGTTTGCTAGACACAAATCTGAAAAACACTGGGTACAAAAAGTGTTATTACGGTATACGATTGACTGTAAAATACTGAAATCGCTGATTGTCACCGAGGCAATTATATCATATCACGCGCAGACTAAAATTCAGTTACCTCAACCCGATAGCGTATATAGTATAATTAACGATTACTAAGGAAAAATTTCCTTCCCTCGACAAATAAAATATTGATTAAACATCCAAGGACATTTTTGAAGTCCGAAATGAACACGCAAAGGATCTCGGTAGAAAAATAATTGTTAAATTCACCCATTATGGAGCACAAGGTTACAAGTGACATTATTCACGATTATTTCTAGATGATGCTGAATACAATTTTATAATCAATGATGCAACATCTAGAGCTATATATGTCAGTCATAATGATGGTTTCCTGTCCGATGGAACAAAATTCGGTATAATTGTTACTTACGTAAATGGAGAGTGTCCCCAATACACACATTGCCTACTCAGGCTTATGGTTGTGTCAATTTGCATTCGATGATAGATAGATTTCCTGAATTTGCGGTTATAATCGCCACTGAATCATTTTACAAAGCAGTGGCTTAATTTACAAATCCCGATGAGTGTTGGGGATAATGGAGAATAAAAAAGAAATATTGCACGATTATTCTAAATCAGCAGATGTTACGATAGAAAATCATTACATAAAAATAATCAGATATTAGAACTATCTAAAGCTCCTTCGTTATCCGATCCAATATGTATATATAAAACCAGTTACTTACATGGATGTGGCGGGACAGGGAAGACGACTCGTGTTTTTCAATTATGTCGAGGGAAATCAAACATGATTGTGCTAACACCAACACACAGACTTGCAAGAGAGATAAAACAGCGAGGAGGTAATGCTTGCACTTATCACAGATTCTTTCAATGCAAAGGTGACGCATGGACTCCTGATCTAATGGGCAAGAAATATATTCCTGAAATTATTATTTGGGATGAGATATGTACAGTATCGTTAGATATATTAAAATTGTTTATCGGGTGGTTGTTACCGAAAAATACAGCTGTGATAATGTTTGGCGATCAAGTTCAATCACCACCATTTGCCGGTTTGTGTCCGCAAGATTGGCTGAATAATTTCGTAGATCATTATGAAGAAATTTACACTTACCATAGCTATCTTCATAAAGAATTATGTGAATACAAGAAGTAAATTAGTTTACAACTGGATAAAATCCAATGTGAAATAGCGCGTGAAATAATTTCAGAAACCCCATTAAATGAGCTGTAATAGTATAATGCGTTGGCAGTATTCTGGTAAAGATCCTAGCCAATTTACCGTGGGTAGAAGAGATGATTGTCATGCTCATGCCAGATATAATGTGATATTGACATGTTTGAGTGTAACAGACGCAGAGATGCTAGTTAAGACCACGCGGCGGTAATTTATTATCCTCGGGTATCACTTGTAATTGTTCACGTGTAAATCCACGCTGAGGAGCAGTTTTGATCTAATCTATAGATTGCGGGTCTACCCGTGGATCTTGTAATGTTAGATATTTTATGTGCGGTGACACTCCAAATACGATCAGTAGACATTTTGTTACATCTTTCAAGTTCACCCGCCTCGTACAAATATTTTACAGTGACATTGCCGCGTATGCGCTGTTTTGAAAAAAAAAACATTTTGTGGTTTTTGTACGGGTATATACTTTTTTCTGATCGCGATAACATGTTTCGTATTAATTATTCGAATAATTTCGTTATTTAGCGCATCTATCACAACTGGTAATGTCTTGACCCATTCACGAGATCGTTTATCCTGAATAAATTCCTTCACGTATTGATATCAAAATAACCACTCAACAAGTGTCCGATTATATCGTTAAACAATTGCCTTATCGCGGTGTATTGCATTATGTCCTCGTCCTAGCGTTGTATTATGATGCTTCATTGTTGATAACTTTGCACCCTGAAATACGTTGCCATTATCAACTTGGATGATATTTGGCCAATGCAGACGACCTCGTCGATAGATTCTTTCAAACGCAGACGCTACTTCAGTTGATGACTTAGTCGTCAATGATTCAGCTTCTTTGTATCTACTTGCAACGTCAACTACTGTTATCGCATACTTGTATGTGTATGAACAGTATCGTGCAGCAGAAATAATATATCAGCCTGATGAACTTCCTTAGGGACGCTGATATCAAAATGTGCGATGGTAATTTGTGTAGGTGGAGGTAGGTAAGTTTACTATATTGCCTGTTTGGATAAACAATCTGCCGCGGTGATATTTGTTTTTTTACTTTTGCGGCATTTGTGAGTTTATTGAGTGTTAATTTATCCCGCCATTATCCTCTTGGGGAATAATTGATTACATATTGTTATTAATTACCAGCACCCAGCATTAATGTACTTTTCATCGCTGATTTTATCAACCACGAAGCTAATTTTTCTTTGAAGGATTTATCAGTGATATAATTCAACGCATGAATCAATTTCACATCTGCGATATGTCATGTTGCAGATTGCTACTTTTATAAGCAACATCATGAGCATGACATGCCTTATCAATAGCGTTAATTGGATATTCGCCGAGTCGGGGTTGGTCTTGTCAATCAAGTCTGATGTCGAGTCTGGTTCCAGGGCCACAATAACTATACCCTGGAAGGTGTTTTTTTTTCCTGGATATTTCCCCCATGGAGTCCACATAAATTTTGTCAATTTTGCTGCAATATCACCTCCTCGTCCTTTTAAAATCATTACCCGATTTCATAGAAACAAAGCTAAATTTGTTAGTACCACATTGCACACACCTATCAACAAGTGTTATTGCTTGTTGTAATTGTTGTCAAGTCGTTTGTGCTAGTACGTGTCTTACATTTAACACAATGTAGATCCATAATTTATTTATAATAACATGAATGTAATTGATTTGTCGGCGACATAAACACGAGAATCCGTTAAGCATCATGCAGCGCTACCAAATTATATTCGCATGATTTTAATTGGACTATCTGGAAGTGGCAACACGCAGTTGCTACTTAATTTGATAATCAGGTGGATGAAATGGGATAAATTATATTAGGTGTTAGAGGATTTTAACATGAATGCAAAATCAGAAATCGACGAATTATTGAATTTATAACGATATTGAAAAAGCACCGAGTGTTGATTATATTGATGGAAATAATAATCTAGTTGTGTACGATGATACTATGTTAGACAATCAAAAAAAATCTTCTAGGGTATTTTCCAAGGGTCTACATAAAATACTTATGTGTTTTTATGTTACTCAACGATATATACAAATACCCAAAGTGATCAGGGATAACTGTACTATATTTGCTGTATTTAATGGAGTTGACACATGTACGCTACAAAATATTAACCAGACCTGGTGCAGTGAAGATATGGATTATAATCTCTTTTGAAATTTCCTTAGTCACGCTCATTCAATCCCACATGGATTTCTAACGGTAAATTTGCAAGACCCTAGATCAAGATGTCGTATCGGACTTGATAAAATATTCGGTTGAAACTAAAACTGTCATTTATTTTTATTTTGTCTGAATTAGTTTTGGTATGCCAACCCTCTTTCCGTAGAGGCTTTATTTTTGTTTTAAATCTAGGTCTATTTACTCTCAATGAGTAGATATTGTGTGTGTGTGTGTGTGTGTGTGTGTATGTGTGTGTGTGTGTGGAAAACTTGGTCTGTTCACCCCTCTTGATGCTCCTTCTTCAAACGTTACTCAGCAATGCCAAGCCCATCTCTAGGAAATGTTTTTACAATACCATACGCATAACTATCCAGCATAAGCTCCGTAGGGTGCAAAAAACAAGGCTGACAAACAAAACTGATGTGATTCAATGCTACGCAGACCAGCTGACATGATGAACTTCTACAATTACCTGAAATAAATGTTTGGACCTACATCCTCTGGATCATCCAGCTCATCAGCACAGATGGAGGCAAACGGAAGATTCGTCAACGATGGCCTGAATACTTTGACAGCGTCCAAAATCATCTTCATCCATCAATGATAAAGCAATAAGTCACCTAAAACAATTACTCATCAACGAAGCACTGGATGACCCAAAAACCTCGTTGACAACGCAGAAAGTGTTACGTCTGCTCTATAGTGACAAATAGCGTGGTTCAGACTTAATCGACTCATATCAGAATTTTATTCCAAAATTATTGTGCGTCTGTAAAACAAATATAGCCATAACAAATTAGAGTTGTTCTGTCTTGGGTGTTAGACAACTTTTTCAGTTTTTTGAGATTATACTGTTATGTGAGAATTTACAGATAAATCCAACCTCGCAAATGACATAAACTTCATGGTGCATTTATCTTAAGCATTGACTGATAACAACATATACCATGTTTGGACTTTCTTGAAAACAGAGAAGGCTACCAATATATCAGTTATATTAAAACTAGTAGTTTCTTATCTAAGAGTTGTGTGCCTTTGGACGAGATTTAGTAACTCACTTGAAACTTGTAAATTGATATGATCAAGTGATTTGACTCAAAAGATAAGTTTTTTCTAAGCCAATCACACGTGTATGAACTGAATGAAACGTGCATTAGGCGTAGTAATGTGAGATCATTTTATCGTCAAATGTAAACAAAACGTTGCAAAAGTGAATGAGCGGAGGTAACACAGAATGCCTTAATATATCGAATGCACAAGTAGCCACGAATATTGATTTCGTCACGATTGTATTTTTCCAGGGCCAGTTACATGTACTGTACAATTCGATAAGCATCAGCATAAAAAAAATATTGGTGTATCTATGTAACTACTCTGAATAAACATTTTCCAGAATACAGTGTATCCGGAAACAATGACATCTGTCACACACATTCGAATAGTCAGATGGGTATAAAGATCGATGGTATCATTAATACATTAATGCATTAATCCACAGTATTAACGTAACGTAAGCACTTACCTAAATGATATTTACATTTATGCTGAAATCTTCGGAAAACGCCAACAAGTCCTCTCCAGATCAGCATCTATTATTTATATCAGTGACACTGGCTATATATAGTCAAATAAGGATGTCACTAAACTGTGAAGCTGTGTAGCTTAGATCAGGTAAATCGGTATTGACACCAGCCTATCCGAGATCGAAAGCGTCAGCTTTTTCTTTAATATTACATAACCTCTCAGAGATGTGGGCAAACTGTGAACTCACTATATATATATATATATATATATATATATATATATATATATATATATATATATATATATATATATATATATATATATATATATATATATATATATATATATATCTATTATATATATATATATATATATATATATATATATATATATATATATATATATATATATATATATATATATATATATATATATATATATATATATATATATATATAGACAAACAACAATGTCACTAAACTGTGAAGTCGTGTAACCTAGGACAGGAAAATCAGTCTTGACACAAGCCTATCAGAGATGGAACACGTCAGCATTTTGGCCAATATTACATGACCTCTCAGAGATTCGGACAAACTGTAAACTCATTTGTATGTCTAGCTTCTAATATATATCTCTATATAATTTCTCTCTCTGTTTATCTCTCTCTCTCTCTCTCTCTATATATATATATATATATATATATATATATATATATATATATATATATATATATATATATATATATATATATATATATATATATATATATATGTATGTCATAACATTATTTGAAAACGCAATACATTTAACACCTGAAAATTACATTATATTAACTCGTACACTTTTTATTTCTTCATCAGGTACGTTAGGTACACTTATGTGTGTCATTCTATCTTGATTGTAGATACTGTTGAAAGCTGTAGGGGTTTCGATTGCAATCTGAATCATTCATATCAAGTTTAATATTCTGAACGATACTTTTCAATACTTTTTGGCAACTGTTCTTCAACTTACGATGTTGAATAAAGAAATTTTTAAATTGTATTGTTTTCACGCACGCGTTGAAAATTAAACTCGAGCAAAATAGTGTTTTCTACATAATCATCTATATCGAATTTCAACCATTTACTACAGCTCCTACATTGCGTTGGCTTGTAAACATGGAGTAAATCTGGAATGAAACGTCACTGTAGTATTAATCGTCTGATCATCATTTATTTGACGACATTTTTAAAATAATTTTTTGCTCGGTTATATATGTATTTCTAACAGGTTTTCATATTAATACCACAATTGGAATCAACACGATCAATGTCAATGCCAATTTTAAATATATGCCAATACATCGATGACATCGTGCTCCTATTTTTTGCGGCTTAGATAATAATGTAGTAATAAATTTGAGCACAGCCTTTGTAATAAAGTATAATTGTATGCTTGAATACATATTTGTAATAAAATTGTCTCGTCTCTTTTGACCATAATATGATTAATTTTACTGCAGATGCACACATCTATGAACTCTAACTGTTCCCGCGAAGTAAAATTAGTCAGTATTTTAATGGTCGTAGCCAAAACTCTAAGTTCGGTCACATATAGTCTTACTATCTCATACATATAGTCTTACTATCTCATACATATAGTCTTACTATCTCATACATATAGTCTTACTATCTCATACATATAGTCTTACTATCTCATACATATAGTCTTACTATCTCATACATATAGTCTTACTATCTCATACATATAGTCTTACTATCTCATACATATAGTCTTACTATCTCATACATATAGTCTTACTATCTCATACATATAGTCTTACTATCTCATACATATAGTCTTACTATCTCATACATATAGTCTTACTATCTCATACATATAGTCTTACTATCTCATACATATAGTCTTACTATCTCATACATATAGTCTTACTATCTCATACATATAGTCTTACTATCTCATACATATAGTCTTACTATCTCATACATATAGTCTTACTATCTCATACATATAGTCTTACTATCTCATACATATAGTCTTACTATCTCATACATATAGTCTTACTATCTCATACATATAGTCTTACTATCTCATACATATAGTCTTACTATCTCATACATATAGTCTTACTATCTCATACATATAGTCTTACTATCTCATACATATAGTCTTACTATCTCATACACATCAATGTATCTAAAGATATGCACATTACTATTCCACCCCCTTATAATTTACGTAAATGCATTTAATTCAAACTTATTCTGAATAAGTGTTTTTTTGGCTGCTAAGTAGCTTGTAAGTACAGAGACTGGTATTATGTATGTGATGAGATTGTCAAAGTAATTTAATTCATTTGTAAATCACACATGGTGCAAAAATTTATTACGTTTCAAACAATTTTTCATGTAGTAACAATCCAGATTTAAGTGTAAAAACGGTTACACGGTTTCATCCAAACTAAATAACACAATCAGAAATATATATATATATGTTTACAAACCGTTTTTGCGATTACTTTGCAGGCCGAAAATGGATCAAACTATCCAGGATTACATGTATTCTTACAGGTAAACATGGGGAATACAAACTTGGTATCGTCTACTTTTGATCAACGTTATTGATTACATTCTCAGTTACACTGCCTATCAACCTGGTCCGATGACATTACGATGACAAAGACTGGATCCATCGTAAAAGATGTTCCTGCGTTTTCCTTATTTCATTCCGAATATCCTAACATTTAGTCTGCAACTACTGTACAACAACCGTTCGTGTCATCTTGAAAATAATAATATATGCTATAGATACATAGATTAAAATGTTACGTTTTAACTAATGTTGCTTCAAACTGAACCCCAGCTGTGGAGGTGAGATGTCCATGATCCGTAATGGAGCGATCTTTATACCACTCGGCCTCTCTCGGTCCCCGTCTGTTGTGAAACGTGCTTAATTAAAAGAATTAATTTATGTACTAGGTGCAATAAATATTTCAAAAAAAGGAAAAGGCTGATAGTTACGGTCATGTTTGTTTTTACAAGTATATTAAAGGTCACAACTTTTAGTCAACAAAATAATCGCCATAATAACCCTATCAAGGATTGATTAATTCAAGCAAAGTTGCGAAGTTTGTAAAGTATTTGTCAAATCTAACTGACAAAAATCATCGCGATCACTATATAATTAATAAAGAATCTTGGTATTACAACTTTGTGATTCTAAAACTCATCGAGCTGAGTTGGAAATATTAGATGACCGATTATAGCGAGATTGTGATGTGCTACGATCAAGAATAACCGCGCACGAAATGCAACTCTGTGATGTCCAACAGGGACTATCCAATTATGATAAACTACAATCTGAGTATAATAAACTGAAATTGGACTTCGCTAAACTCAAATCGGAAATTTATATTCTTGCCAAGGATTAAAACGCAATCGTCGAGGACATTCGTTAAATATATTGTGAGCAATTACTGCAACAACAATTATGTGCTGGCGGCTCACCATGTGAACGACATCGAGAAATATCACCTATCGATCAAGGTTTTCTGGGCCCAGTTTAACAGGCGAGAATCCGACGAAAAAAAAAAAACAACTTCGTCAGAAAAAAAATACATAAAATTGAATAAAACAAAAACGAAAATACCATCGAGCGATTCCCCGCCTGTAATTATCCCGTTACCTATAAATTTAAAAAAAAATCATAATGACGAAATTTTCAGATATTTACAAAATAATAGTTTTTGACCTAGATGATATAGTGGGACAACTATATTTTAGTTTTAATTCTAATTAAATTTAATTTGATTGAGCTTTTCTAACGTTATATTTCTCTGACAATCGAACTTTTGCTTTATCACTTTTGTTTGTAAACTGTGTGTTGCATACTCGTTTTATTTTATATTTTAATCTATATGAAATTCACAATTAACATTCTTGTATTTTTATTTCACGGATTATTTTGGGGATATTTTATTATGGTCACTAATTTTCTTAGCTAATTCCTCTTTGATGATTGTGATGTAGGATATAATTGTTATATTATATTTTATGTTTTAATTTAATTTAATTTTGTCTTTGAATGTAGTTTTGAGAAACTTTTCAACGGTTGGAGGTTGATTACGTTTTACCATGTATTTTGGAAATCTTCTTTTATAATACATCGCATCGCCATCGACCGATATTGCCCTCCAACGCAGTCTCCACATATTTGATATGGGACTTTAACTCCTCGGGAACATTTAAGACTCAGTCATGGACCCGCGGTGGGAATTTTTTTAATACGATAATGGTTAGACCGATAAATCAGCCCTTCACCCGTTACGATTTTGATGTTGGGGTTAGGGGCTGATTTTACCTATTCATTAAAACCTGCAATTATCCGCAGACACTTTTGTCTGCACGTATCAGTGTAAATTTCACACACCGGTATTTTTCGCGGCTGTTGAGCTCCTTTCGGCTGAAGGGTTCCTTTTATCATATGTACAGCATATTCCCGAATCAAATCCTACGTTTGACAACTTGTAAATCCAAGCAGAATAACACAACACTAAAATACTGTTGACATTTAAGTTTCGTGATCACCTTTAAACAGAGCAACCAATCCGATGCGACTTCCGCTCGTTCATTCGAAACACTCGGTACGCTTGGTCATGTGACTTGGTTGTTATGCTGGAAAGCGCTAAAATATGATGGACGAATTGATTGTGGGTGTTCTCGACGATTTGTGCTATGACGTGAGATTATAGGTGGAACAACAATAAGCATTGTTAAAATTAATTGAGGGAAAGCATGTTATTGCTTTTAACCGACCGGCTTCGGGAAAAACCTGATATATACTCTTTTCCTTATCATCAAGAAAAAGGTAACGTAAATTTAAGAACTGTTGATAAAATGATATTGCTCTTTATAAAGGTGGGAGTTATTTGTATGTGAGAATACTGATTGAGCGAGTTTTGTTGGTGATAATAATACCATTTATTTGTAATTTAGGCCACTGGCCCAAGATACATATCCATACATCATGTGGTACAAAAAGATGTCATCGTGCGTACCGAAAGAACATTGTATTTATAAGAAGTATTATACATAAAAGTAATAATTATTGCTTTTTACGGATATAAGTTATATAATTATATACTGCACAGTATTCAAACAAGGAGATTTAAGGGTGATCATAAAACATGTGGAACAAGATTTGTGATGATCTAATTTCTAAAGTCTTGTGTAGCATGAATCGTTGATAAAATTATTAGTGTTATTATTATTATTATTATTATTATTATTATTATTATTATCATTATTATTATTATTATTATTATTATTATTATTATTATTATTATTGACTGTATGATATTACCATTATCAGTTTTTGGATTATTAAGATTAATATAAATATTATGATGTTATAATAATTTATTTTGTAGTTTTTTTGTTTTTGTTTTGATATTTAAATCTTCACCAATTTTCATTAGAAAGTGTTGGATGGATACACTAATTTATAACATATCAGACAGAATCTTACTGATTTCTCATGTTGACCTAATATGGGATGTTTTGATTCATATAAAGTATAAATGCCTGTCTACAATTATAAAACATAATTACCACACAAATGCATGAAAATTAGCTATCAGTCTTCATAGCAGAGTTAAATGAAAGTGTTATTTTGTTTTATTTGTATTAATGCTAGACATATCAGAATATGCTAAATTATTCAAGTACGTGTTTTTGTCTAGAACACTTAAATAATGAAATGTGCATTCTGTAAGAACACATTGGCTACATATAAAGATGATCACATAACAGTTTCTGTATACTGTCATTGTAACAAGGCTATTACTGGTGCATGGAAGCCAAAAATATTAAATGTGACATTCTATAAAAAAAATTATCAAGTGCAATTCAGGCAATATATTTTAAAAAATGCATGAAATAATAGTTTTCTATTCCTTTGATTTTCAGCTAATCGGTAAGTGCCAAACAGTGCTGGTTATGTCACCACTGCGGGCGTTGATGTTAGACCAGCAGACACACAGCATCAAAGCCCAATGCATTATAATGCATTGTAAAAGACATGCCAAAGGAATCCATTCAAGGTAATTTTCCATTGACAGTCATGCATATATAATAAACGATGTGTAAAAGAAAATAATTTATTAAAATTTGGCACAAAAAGTTATGCAAACCAATTCATAACTTTCCACAAAGTGACAAAGTATTTAATATACTAAGAGATTTATGGTGATGTTGATTTCTGTTCTTGTCATTATTATATAACAATCAAGGTATTACATACCAATCAAGGTATTACAAACAAATTCTTGAAATAAATTAACTGTTAGATTTAGTATGGGATATTATGATCATACACTAATGCTAGACTATCTTTATACAAGAAACCTTTAGTTATTTCATTGCAAGACGTAGTTTCTTCATTCAGATCTTTATTTATCTCAAAGATCACCTGCTTTAAATTTTTGATATTCTTTTACAAAGACAAGATATAGAAAAGAATAAATTTTACTGTTAATGTAGGAAAAGGAAAGTAATACAATTTCACATTTCTACAGATATAAAAGATGGAAATGTAGATGTTATTCTGGCCAGTCCAGAGGATATGATGGAGAAGGAATGCTTACAGATTGTACATCAAGAACCATAGTGGTCACAGCTATGTCTCCTTGCCTTTGATGATGCTCATAGCATTTCACAATGGTGATTGTTATATTCTTTATACTAAAATTTATTGTACAACATAATGTAATACTGTGTAACATCTGGTACGTAGTCGGTCTTTCTTTAATAGGAATTAAATACAATATTGTCCCTGTTTCCATGAAGTAAAATTCTGTTATTCAAAGGCTTTGGTGTGTGTATTTCAAAGTACATAATATAGATCTCTAACTTTAAATGAGACATTTATGAAAATAATCATGCAGTAAACGAATACTACGTATGAATCTGAATCATACAAAAATTTAATGTAGCTCTCAGTGCCTTGGGTCATTTACTTCAAGTTAAGTACAATCATTCTAATAGCAAGTTTAACTATTCCTTAATAGTGGACTTGACTTTAGACCGGAGTATAGAAAAGTGGCTGAGCTGGTGACTCATTTCCAACACATTCCATCTCTTCTACTTACTGCCACAGCAACAGAAAAAGTGGAGAAGGATTTGAGGACTTTGCTTCCACTTCCTTCTGGGGACACACATACCATTGCCAGGCTTCCAGACAGGTACCTCATTTTTTTTATTTAACATCTGTTCTATGTTTATCATGCACCTGATGGCATTGATTTTTATGGCCATTCACTTCCACTTATATTTTAAGTATTTTTTTTGTAAGTTCATTACAATTTCAAGAAATATGTTAAATTATTGCACGAACCTGTCTCTAGTTGAATTTGCCTGAATTAAATCCCAACACCACAATAAATTTTACATTAATTTTGGATATTCATTACATTATGCTCATGCTATTAAACTTTTACTGATAAAGAACTGACATACAAATACAAACATCTACTAACAGGTGTAAGATAAAAGGATCAAGGGATACTTGAGTAGAATACAGACAGGGTTAACACATTATTTAGTTGTGTTTGAAACAAATAGGGGAAATTTAAGCTGTTAAAGGACAACTTCTATAATATTCAACACATACTCTCATAGTGGTGATACACAAACACTTCTCTGCTGAGGAAAACCTTTTATATTTAAGCAGGGTACAAATTTCATTCTCTTCATTCTACATACATATTTTACCTCTCTGAACTTGTCACCTCTCTTATCAAGCCAAACTTTTGCTGTCTGCTTAAAGTGACTGCATTGTTTGCAATGCAGTGTTTAGTTTTCTTTTGATGAATTCCAACAAATTATAAACAGTAAGCATGCGCGTTTTGTCAGATAAATATCTTGCATTTAAACAGACACAAACAAATTAGTGAATAAAGTAACTGTAAGGTGAAACAAAATGTCCTGACTTGTAATTGTTTCTTGTGCAACATAACACTAGTATTAAAAAAGTGTTTCTTTTCCAGACACTAATATCTACATACATATGGAGAAGTGCAAAGAGAAGTATGACAAAGTGCTTGCATTGTTGCCACAGCATGTCATGTCCAGGAACGAGAAGTCTCGGAAGATAGTTTTATATTGCCAAAGCATGAGTGATTGCCAGAATATCTTTATGGGGCTCATGGAAGACTTGGCAGATAATGCATACAAAGATAAACAGCCAGCTTCCAATAATCGATAATCATCCAGTTGAGATGTTACACAGCAGAACGGATAAGGCATCAGTGTCTAGAATTCTGGAAGATTTGTGAAACTGCATCCGGGTTCTTATATCTATCGTTGCCTTTGGTATAGGAATTCAGGTTGAGGATATAGATGTTTTAGAAAATTGGGGTTGAAAATTCAGTTATATCATATCGGCAAGAAGTTGGAAGATGTTCTTGGGATGGGCGTAAACGACTTGTATTAAGTTACATATTTCCTAGGTCTCTTAGCCGCTGTTCAGATGACTATAGAGATCTGACTGTCTGAGAAGTTTTGTGCTGTAACAATTCCTTCTCTCCAACATGGACCAATCATCTTTACCATCGTCCAGAACGTGTAGTCAAGAGGATTGTGATTGCTGTAAATGTAAAGCTTGCATGTGTTGTGTTAACTGTATGTACAGATGTGGATGTGCAGAAAAACGTGTGAATGTCATTGACCGGTTGTAGAGTTCTGGTTTAAATACATGTTAACAGATTTGAATGTGCACTTTGTTTAATTCAGTAAAATGTTACAGTATTCAAGGCTCTCTTATCTAATTTAAAAAAACTGGCTACATTAGTACATAAGATTGGTTTAAAATTATCTGTTCATATATATATATATATATATATACATACATATATATATATATATATATATATATATATATATATATATATATATATATATATATATATATATATGTGTGTGTGTGTGTGTGTGTGTGCAGGATACAAATACTAACAATGAATCATACAGAAATTTGCATGTACTCATGTACAGTATGTATATACATGTATCTACATGTATATATTGTATTACCATTTTTAGACGAATTTATGTTTCAGCACATTCAGGGCTATATAACACTGAAACTACCAGAAGATGAAAAATGAATAGAAATTTGATTGCCATTTAAGCACATTCAAGACTTCCTATATGAACTGGTGACTAACAACTGGACTGCACATAATTCATTGACACATCATTCTGTTAGAAACAAGCTCACATTTAAGAAAAGCCTTTGATGAAAATCCCATATTGATTCGAAGGATTGATCATAAGATGTAGAAGATAGCCATTTTGACCTTTTTGGATTAGTGATTATTTTTATTTATATATCATAAAAAATCATATAATGAAAACTCCATTTTGATGTGGCAAACTGATTATAAGTACATGTTAAAAAAAATGTCAGGCCATGTAATCCACTTTCCATTCCAGACTTCCTGGACATTATTTCACTGACACATAAACATAGCATGGCTGTATAATCCCATATATTATAGTGGATTTCGACGGTATTGAATTCAATAGCAAATCAGCACCTTCTATGCTAAAGAACCTAATGTAAACTATCTATTACATGCACTTGTAAAAAAAAATACATATTTGGTTGACAGTCAGGCTCAGATACATCAATACATTCTATATAATATAACGTTACATGGCGTAAACCAATAAGTTTGGTATGTCTTTTCTGCAAATGCCATCCTTAAATCACATGTTGTAATACTGGGCATTAGTAGATTAAGAAGAGTATGAAGTTTATAACTATCACCAATGCATCCATCATGCATGAAGTGTGATCAACTGATCTTCATACAAAATTCAATGTCATTTGTTGCACACTATTTTGCCTTTTTCAATCAACTTTGTATCCTCACATGGGATATTATCCAGCATGGCTCATGAATAATTTCTTAATGTTATTAACATTCTACTTTGTCATCTTTTTTTCACTGATTTTTTCTTAACTTGTTATAATGCCATGATAGTACATGGAATAAGAATAAATGAATTCAGATGCAATTAGAAGTACATCATGTTTGCAGTCAATTGGAAGGGTTTATCTTTAAAAATCTTCTTTTGCAATCAAGGATTATTATATATAAATAATATGTAATTGTAAGTCTGATTTTGTTTCGTGTCGTATGATCATTAGTGTGCTGTTATGGAATACATAACCATCCAATACATTTGTTTATATTAACAATGCATAATAAGTACACCACATATAACTGAATATTTATGTTTCTACCAAATTTATATACTTCATATTGCATATAAAGTTGTCTCAATCAACTATAATCTCAAGTCTTTAGCTCATTTTCTTACGATGCTTCCTTTTCCTAAACTCTCCCATTTGAGTAAAGGTTGACAGAGAATGAATATCAGGGAATGCTGAGTGACATCTTCCTGAGATAAACTCTCAGCATTTGTTGTCTAAGATGATTTTCACAAATTCCTCAGTATCAGCATTCTCCTCAATACACCTTTTGTTCGCTTGAAATCGCCATGGTTAAGTATCTTGTGATAAAAAACATACTAAAGTGTTTTTTTTTATCCCCACCATTTGGCTGTGTCTACCTATGGTGTCATCAGTCAGATTTCCACTGGCGGTCTTGACAGCCTCCTTGTATTTTCTGTTACAAAATACCATTTGTAAGTCCATTTCAATATTGTGTCTCACTTTCCCTGCAGTATTAACTGTTAATATTCCATCGAAGTTGGTGTGCCAGACAAGAGGACAATCCACCATTTAGTGCATTTAAAAGATTATAGCCACATACAAAGTACTTGGGGTGGTGCTCATATCATGCCTGGAATGGCTGATTATTCTATATCCATCTCCTTCCCTGACATCATCATGCCGGGTCATTTCTCCTAGACCTCTCCACAAAAGAGCCTTGGATTATTCAAATATGTGATCCTGCTTTGACTTGTAGTCTTTGGTACACAGTAAAATGATTATTGTATTGTAAAGGTTTAAGTAATTACAAACGTCTAATGGAATTGATGTATTATTAGACAATGCTAATATTAATTTGAGAGGTTGAACTGCACTAATGTCATTATCACTTTTGATAATGAATTTAGTACAAGCTGACAAGAATAAGTATATTATGTTGTTAGCAATATATTGCATATTGTTATTTATGTTAATGAGAGACTACCTGTCCATACGCATAATAATTTATTTGCAATCTGTGCTGTATCTATTACAGATAACAATTACCTGTTAAAGAACTAAATGAAAATATCTAATTTGAATTATAATATTAATTAAATATATTGTATGACATTTTTTTTATTATTTAAAAAAAGTTAATTCAAAATATTATAGTTCAAATCTGTTTTATTTATTGATCTATAAATAATTATTAAAATATCACAAAAATGTGTTGATAGTCTTTTTTAAGGAATACATTGATCTGAAATTTACTGTCACAGGTTACAATACAATTGTGTGTGTGTTTGTATGTGTGTGTGTGTGTGTGTGTGAGAGAGAGAGAGAGAGAGAGAGAGAGACAGAGACAGAGACAGAGACATAGACAGAGAGAGATGTTTATGATATGGAATCTGCATAGGCATTATGATTAAGGGTCAACATTGTTTAATGAGATTTTCCTAATGTTAGGTGTCATACTACTTATTAAGTGAATATTTAATTTATTATTTAATTAATTTCACTACATTAGAATAAATAAAGTGGCACCACTTTTTTGAAAACAAGTGATGTAATTTTTTATATTCTTGTTTTGAACTTCTAAAATTGAATTTGTATGCACAATTATTGGGAACCTTATAACTTGAAAGTTGCCATTTCACCTTGCTAATCACAGTATAACAAGCGTAACATGTATATGCACTTCTGTCTGGGGTAAATGTTAGCCTCCAATGATCATGTGGCACATCTGCGCTGTTACTGTCTGTCTCTTCAGTTTTCCATGTAAATTAACTTTGTTGGATCGATTTGCGCCCAGGTGAACACCACAAAGCGAGCATATTTTTCTGCATTCATTTCGCTCTAATCACGCGTTAATTTAACTGTACGAGAATGATTCTATAGAGGATATTTCTTACCTGTCTTATTCGGAGTCTGCTTGAATCACGTGATAGTCACATTCACGCAGCTACAGCCGAGTCATATGACCAAGCGTACCGAGTGTTTCGAATGAACGAGCGGAAGTCGCATCGGATTGGTTGCTCTGTGTAATGGTGATCACCAAACTTAAATGTCAATAGTATTTTAGGATTGTGTTATTCTGCTTGGATTTACAAGCTGTCAAACGTAGGATTTGATTCGGAAATATGCTGTACATATCGTAAAAGGAACCCTTCAGCCGACGGGAGCTCAACAGCCGCAAAAAATACCGGTAAATGTGTTAAATTGACACTGATACGTGCAGACAAAATTGTCTGCGGATAATTGCAGGTTTTAATGAATAGGTGAAATCAACCCCTAACCCCAACATCAAAATCGTAACGGGTGAAGGGCTGATTTATCGGCCTAGATAATGGTAAACACCGCAATATTCTTTATAACATTCTTTACTGCAAGGTTCTCTTAGCACTGACTTGGAGCCATTTACAGCGTTGAAGTAAAATTTGAAATGGCATATGTAATAATATTAAAAATGGATTAAAAAAGAAACCTCCTCGCAATGACGATGATATTATCCTCAAAGAATATAAGTCGTTGACAGGAAAATCACCTCGAAGTATATCAATTACCGAGATAAAACAAATACTTAAAATAATTCGTCGGGGAGAATTAAATCTCACACTAACTCGATCGGAGCTCTCCGGATATGATAAAATCTATGAGTGGATTCCATACAACAGCGTGAAAAAGAACTTAAAATATATAGTGCATGTTATCTTCGAAGATATTCCCCGAATAAAATAAATTGCGGATTTGCAAGTTTTATTCATAGCTGCAATCGATGAAAATAAGACAGCTGTTGTGATTTTAATACAACCACCCCGAAAAATATTGCGCGATGAAGACATTGCAAAATCTTCCCAGGATATATTTAATGAGTATAACAGCGCAGTAGAGAATTACACCGGAGTTGGTTAAGGATGGGTATATGATAAACTCGAGCGAGTTTAGTTACATGTTTTCAAAACATGACCCGCTGAAAATCGGAACATTTGTAGAACTGCCACCGTCGATCAAGAACTCACAGTGTTGCTTTAATGTAATATCTCATGATAATATATGTTTACAATGGAGCGTACTAGCAACGTTATTCCCAGTCAAAAGAAACCCAAATCGAGTAAGTAATTATCGCGAGCACGAGTCAAAGGTAAATATCTCTGGGATGAAATGCTCTGTGAAGTTATCTCAGTTGGATTTATTCGAAAGGAATAATTCGCAGCTGATTCCAGGTGGTATAAACGTATTTGGGGTTTATGACTCCGAGAAGTTTTTTCCACTGCGATTATCAAATATGGCAATCTCGCAGACCATAAATGTATTCTATTATAAAAAAAACATTCCGCTGGATCAAGAATTTTAATGGATTAGCACGAAAACAATTTTACAAACATAAATCCACGTATCATTTCTGCGTAAAATGTTTGAGAGGTATCGTTGAAAAAATCAGAGCTCGACGTTCACTCGAGATATTGCATTCACCAACAGCGAACTTCAATTCTCGATCAATATCTTAAAGTTTACAAATCACCTCAAGAAGTTCGTTATTCCATTCACGATTATATATTACTTTGAATCGGTTCAAATTGCAATACCGGATGTCAAGTCTAATGACGGATCGAAGTGCATAACTAAATCTCACAAACAAGTTCCATTATCATTCGCGTACAAGGTAATATGTGTAGAACCGTCATTATCATCAACGGTTAAATTATATCGTCGTTAAAGTATCGCCTAAGAAATTCCTGCTGTGGGGTTATTAATAAATTTAATCGATGAATTATTGAGGATCTTAAAAAGAGCATCAGCTCAATGACTGTTTACTTCTCAACAACAGTAACAATATATACCGCTGAGCAGTGCTATGTGTGAAATGTAAAATTACACGACGATGATGAACCTCACAGAATAATGTAGACTAACTGGAAATCACCGTGGAGCAGCACGCAATAGTTGCGATGAGAAGTTCAATAAATTATCTTTCGTTCCTGTGATCGCACATAATTTCCGAGGATATGACAAAGTTATTATGTGATAAGCAGACAGTGCAATTAAAAAAGTTAATCGGAAACCATTCCATTGAAGGAATTCCAACTAACACCGAGAAGTTTATGTCGCTGACTTTTGGGGGCAAATTACGATTTCTTGATAGTGTAAAGTTTATGCCGTCGACATTAGATCATCTCGCTAGAAACTGTGCTAGCTTTCCATCAATGACTGAACACTTCTCCGATAAAGTCAATTTGATAAAGCTCAAAAGAATATCTACATATGAGTACATCCATGCATTTAATTGAATCTAATCACTATGTGGGTAATGTTTGCAACGAGTTGTTTCATCACGCGATTGATGTCTGGAAGAAGTTCTCATGTAACACAATCGGGGATTATCTTGAATTGTACTTGATTCAAGATCTGTATTTGTTAGATGATATTTTCAGATCTTTCCGACATAGTAGCATAAAAAATTACAAACTCGATCCTGGCTGGTCATTTTCCTCATAGCGACTCGCGTGTGATGCTATATTGAAATACACAGGAGTAGAACTCGAGCTGACAACTGATTCTGATATGTTCACTTTCATTGACAATGGAAAACAAGGTGTGATTAGTGTTATCGTGAAGAAGTTTGCTCGAGGAAATAATACATATGTGATGTTGACACAGTTTACAGACATATATAACAAGAAGAAAATATGTTACACTTAATAGTTAAATAATGAGTATAATTTCATAAAATATATTCCTTCGTACAGGATACTTATTGTTAAAAAATTGAATAATATGAATACCTTGATTTATCGGTATATAACAATTACTCTTTATATAAAACTCTTATTTTAAAGGATGCTGTATTAGGGATTGAGGTCATGAATGTATGAACACACATGGATTCGTTACCTCAAATTACTCATCAACCAAGATTTTCAGCTTCAATCTGGTGGTAGCTCGGAGCAGTTTTGTCTGCCTGTACATATATGTCTGTGGAATCATTCGTTTTATGTGAAACATTATCTTAAAGTCTATTTCATTTTTTTCGTTCTTTCTTTTTCGGATAAGAAACACAACTTAGTATCTAGATATAATGTACTAAATAAATGCCAACATTCTCATAACTTGGCGGAATGAGGAGGGGTCGGATTAGGATTTGACATTAAGGTCATAACAACTTTGTGAAAAGAACACTTCCTGGTCGTATGTGACAACGATATCGGTATAGTATTTATCTGGAGATATATGGTGTCGATATATAAAATTATATATGTGACTTCATGTATGCCAAACCTGTACATTACTGCTATACGTTTTCGTATTATCGATGGAAAATGAGAGATAGAACATAGCATATCCGGTTTTATAATAAATAACGAAAGAAACTTTGCGCACCTTATTAAGACGGTGAATCCTATATGTTTCCTTTAATATACGTTCTGTTTTATAATCAGCTATAACAATGGTTTAAAAGGAGATGTCTTGCAAATTATGGTAATCTTTGTTGAAATGTGCTGCAATTTAAGATGTAAATAACTGATCGCTGTAATGTTGTATGTCTGATCTATGTCGGTTCAAACGTTCAGATACTTGCATCAGACACCTTTGGTAGTGCAGCATATTGCATCTACTGATATGATACCTGACAGGGATTTAAGTTATGTTTTATTTCTTAAATTAAATAAACATAGACGATACATTAAATTTTGAGCTCAGTCACCTTTTGCCACAAACTGAGAGTAGGGGTGTTAATATATTTGTCACTTTTATATATTTTTCTGTAGCAGCAGAGAGGGTGAGCCGGACAACATTTTTAGACAAGTTTTCACTGAAATCACGCTTAAAAACAATGAAACCAATGACATCAGGCAAAAAAATCAATGAAATCAGGCAAAAAATAATAATGAAATCAGGCAAAAAATAATAATGAAAAATCAATGAAATCAAAAACTTTTCAAGAGATTACAACGTCGTTGTCACTCACCATCTCAACCGAATATTTGATCCAGTCCGATACGATATCGTGTCCGAGGGTCATGTAAATTTATTGTTACAAATCCATGTGGGGCAGACTGAGCATGACTAAAGAAATTTCTAAAATGATTGAAGTCCATATCGGAGCACCATGTCTGCCAAATATTTCGTAGCGTATGTGTATCAACTCCATTAAACACACACAACACATTACAATTATCGCGAATCACTTTTGGTATTTGAGTGTAGCGTTGAGTGACACAGATCACATCCGTGTTTTTGTGCCTGCCTCTGGAAAATATTCTAGCAGGATATTTTTGTTTATCTAACATGACATCGTCGTATACCACTAAATTGTTAATACTTCCATCAAGATCTTCTACTGATGGTGCCTCGTCAATATCGGTTATAAATTCAATAACATCCTCACCAGCAATCTCATTAAAATCTTTTAGCACTTCATAGCATCGTTGATCGTCTACGCTAGGGGCAATTAAATACAACTTATCCCACTTCATCCATCTCATTATTAAATTGAGCAACAATTGCGTTTTACCGGATCCAGATGGCCCGATTATAATTGCGCGGATAGAGTTTGGTAGCGCTGCATGATGCTTCACTGGTTCTCTTGTTTTAGTTGCTGAAAAATCAATTATATTCATATCTCTATACATAAATTATGGATCTATATTGTGTGAAGTGTAAGGCGCGTACTGGCACAGATGACTTGACGACGATTACAACTAAAAATAACCGATCAGTTCTTTCTGGTAAATGCGTACAATGTGGTACAAAGAAATTTAGATTTGTTTCTAAACCCAAGGAACCCAAGGAACCTTTAAAAAAAAACGAGGAGGTGATATCGCTGCCAAATTAGCAAAACTCCCTGGAACCCCATGGGCAAAGTATCCAGGAGAAAAACACCTTCCAGGGTATAGCTACTGTGGACCGGGAACCAGACTTGATATCAGACTCAATGATCAAAATCAGCCCCGACCCGGTGAAGAACCAATAAACGCTATTGATAAGGCCTGTCACCTTCATGATTTGGCTTATAAAAGCAGCAATCTGCAACACAGGCATCTAGCAGATGTGAAATTAATTCATGCGTTAAATGCTATTCCTGATAAATCCTTCAAAGAAAAATTGGCTTCATTTTTGATAAAATCGGCTATGAAAAGTAAATTGATGTTAGGTGCTGGTAATTAATAACAACATGGAATCTATTTATTATTCCCCAAGAGGATACTGGAAGGGTAACGCTGCAATCAGTAAACTCGCTAGCGCCGCAAAAGTGAAAAAAACCACTGCGGCTCATTGGTTATCCAAACAGGCACTATGGCAAATTTACTTACCACCGCCTAAACAAATTAATGTCTCGCATTTTGATGTGACCGGACCCAATGAAGTTCATCAGGCTGATCTATTATTTCTGCCACATGACCACGGTTACAAATACGCATTAACTGTAGTTGATATTGCAAGTCGATACAAAGAAGCAGAGCCGTTAAAAACAAAATCGGCCACTGAAGTAGCTTCTGCATTTGAAAGGATTTATCGACGAGGTCCTCTGCACTGGCCAAATCTATTGCAGGTTGATCCTGGCAAGGAATTTCAGGGTGCAGTGTTATCTACAATGAAACATCATAATGTCACCATACGACGAGGGCATACTGCACTGCATCGTGATCAGGCAATTGTAGAACGATTTAATAAAACCCTTGCTGAGCGGTTATTTGGATATCAATACGCAAAAGAATTCATCCAAGAAAAAAGATCCCGTGAATGGGTTAAAAGGTTACCAGCTGTGATTACTGCACTGAATAACGAGATTACTAGAACCATCAACATGAAACCTATCAACGCGATTAAAAAGAAGTCAATACCTGAAAAACCACAAAAAGATTATAGCGTTTCCGAACCAATTCTTGGTAGTAATGTCATTGTGAGGTATTTATATGAACCAGGAGAGCTTGAAGGGGGTAGAAAAAGGGCTACTGATCCTATTTGGAGCGTCACTACGCATAAGATATCTAGTATAACACGATCTACGGGTAGACCTCCAGTCTATAAACTGGATTCAACTGCCCCTCAGCGTGGGTTTACTAGACAACAATTACAAGTGATACCCGAGGACACTCAATTGCCACCGCATGGTCTTAACTAGCACCCTTGCGTCTATTGCACTCAAGACAAGTCAACATCACATTATTTCTGACATGACCGAGATTGTTATTTTTTCTGTCAACGGTGAATTGGCGAGGATCCTTATCCGAATACTGCCAACGCATTATACAATTGCAACTTGCGCAGTGATTATTCTGTTGTTTCTTCAAAGTGATTATTAATCCAGCATCAATATCAAATTCTCGTTGTTTTTTTTTTGTCCTGTTGTTTGTAACCGGAGAATTTTTTATCAATAATATCATTATCGCCACCAATGATTTCATCATCGCCACCAATGATTTCATCATCGAAGACAATTCTTCGAAGTTGATCTATTCTTCGTACTCTGGATGCTGAAAGATAGACTAAATTCGACCATTCTATGCGATTATCTACCATCCAAACAATTGTATCCGATATAGTCAATCCCTGTGAAGAGTGTATTGTTGCTGCATAACCTAGCGTCCACGGGGATTTATTAGCACGCAATGCATCTTCAACGACATTGATATCAACCAGCACAATATCATTTAATACGAGAATCTGCTTTTCACTCTGTCCTGGAATATCAACTTCAATGTTCTGTTTTCGTGTATCCGATGGCCTATAACAAAGAGGCACTGGAAGTGTTGCAAATTTTTGTTTATGCAATTCAAATAATTTCATCTGAAGTGTATCCCTAACTATTTTTCTACTGGCAATGATCAAATCGTTTGGTCTCCACGCTTCCCAAAACTCATTCATGGGAGTTTCCGAAATTATTTCACGGGCTATTTCACACTGGATTCTATCCGGTTGTAATCTAATTAATTTCTTAAATTCTTTTAATTCATTATCAAGTGATCTATGATCGGTATCAATTTCTTCATAGTAGTCTACAAAACCCTTTAGCCATTCATGGGGAGATGCACCGACAAATGGTGGTGGTTGGCCGTGATCACCGCACATGACGATTTTTGTATTCTTCAATAACAACCACTCAAGAAATATTTTTAAGACATCTTCTGACACTGTGTCTATTTCATCCCAAATGATAATTTCAGGAATAAATTTCTCTCCCATGCGCTCAGGAGTCCATTTATCTCCTTTCCATCGGAAAAAACTATGATAGGTACAGGCATTTACCCCTCTCTGTATCATTTCTCTTGCAAGTCTGTGAGTCGGTGTTAGCACAATCATGTTAGAAACGCTAGCGTTTCCACGGCGATATAACTCAATTGCCCGGGTTGTTTTTCCTGACCCACCACAGCCGTTTAAATAAACTGTTTTATATCTACAGATTGGATCAGAAATCGGTGGCGCATTAGAAAATTCTGAACACTGATTGCTTTCTAAGTAATTATTTTCAATGGTAACATCTGCTGATGGAATATAATCATGAATCATTTCTTTCTTAATTCTCCATGATCCCCAATTCTCGTTGCCAGTAGCCTTAAAATCAACCATTTTGCTGTTTATGTAAAATGAGTCAGTGGCAACTCTAACTGCGGTGTTAGGAAATCTATTGATCATTGAAAACAGATTAATAGAAGCATAACCGAGCATAGAAGCTCTCAAATGTGTGTACTGCGGATTGTATCCATCATTGTAAGTAACAATTGTACCCAATTTGGTTCCATCGGACATAAATGCATCCTTACGATTGACATATAGGCCCCTATTCGTTAAATCCGCGATTACAAAATCGTATTCAGCGTTGTCTATAATCAATCGAGAAGAATATCTCGTATTGTCATCTTTGCCACCCTGAGTGAATTTACCGATTATTCTTCGTCCAAGATTTTTTGCTTCATTGTTTCTGATTTCAAATAACTGTCTGGACCAATCCATGATTTGTTGTTCATTAAAATCAGGAAACAGTTTTCGCTCTTCGCTAATTATTTTTTCTAGATTAGGTTGTGGTAACCAGACTGATTTCTGTGCTTGATAGGATATAATTGCTTCACTGACAATTAATGATTTTAACATCTTACAGTCAAGCATATACCGTAATAACACTATTGGCATCCAGTGTTTTTCAGACATGTGTTTACCAATCCAAAGATAACTACACGGATGAAGTCCTTCAGCCATTTCAAATGATACCACACAAGCGAATCCGGTTAAATCAAAATCAGGCAGTGGTCCATTAATAGCAACACGGGTCATTTCGTGTGTAGGGTGTCCAAATCGTTTGAAATATTTCTTGCATTCTCCATACCCAAGAAAACTTCCTGGATAACACGCAATCATATCAACTGAAATAACGGTATCAGCGGTGTATTTTGTATTCCATAATCCTCCATGGCCGTATTCAAGACAGGACAATTTGACATCTGATAAGAACTCACTCCGTGTTGGTTTCCACGCGTTTTTCTTTCTAGCAAAATGTGCTGCAATGGATGGTACTGTAAAACAGTTTGCTAATAATTGATCTTCGATTTCCTCCCCGTCCTCAGAAAACTCACTAGCCAGTTGTTTCATTTGATTATGCAGTTCTTCAGTACGATATAATTCTCCGTTGGGCTTTACAAACTGATCAAATTTGCATTCTTCGTCTGAAGTACTATGAAATAGCCACATTGACACAGGATCGTTTTTACTCAAATGGTAAATAGCATCAAATAATTTCTGCTCTGAAAAAAACTCTTCTGTTCCAAACAGAGTTTGGGGGAGATATTTTACGGTTCTATCCCGTGGAAATATTGTTACTGCAGATGACCACGCGTGTGCGTTGTGATCAATAATTTCAATTGGGTTTCCTTTTTTTGATTGATATTTCGGTTCTTTTAATACTTCACCGGTGATTGTTCTTACTGATATTGGAAATCTCAATGATGTTTCTAATTTAGTTATATCCTGAATTGTTGCCCCATGCTGTTTCACTGTCAGTTCCCATTCGGTTATTTTTTTTCGTCTTAGATCAGTGAGTTTATTTCCCCGGGACGCATTTGTGAAGTGTTCTATTATTCGTTCTGCTACACAATTAAGCCCTGTCGAATATTTCATGGGTGCTAGTTTTGCAATATCAGGTTTTTCATTGAGCGGATAGATCCCGTAAACAACTGCTGTGACAGGATAAGATCTTTCGTAGTAGGGTTTATCAATTCCAGTCAAAATTCCCGGTTTTGAATCCTGATTCACAGTGATAGTTTTTTTGCCCTTGAGAATGGGTTCAAATTTATCCCTAATGATCCATTTTCCATTCTCACGGATAATGAATTTGATTCGGAAAAAATGACTTTTTTCCCCAACACGTGAAATGATCACTGCTGCTTTTTCATCATTCATGGTAGCGTCAACAACACCATCAATTCGAAATGTTGACCAGCAATAAGATGCTCCATCACGCTTGAATTCATTAAAACAGTCTCTGATAGCCTTATCAAGAATTTTATTCTTGGGTGTATTAGAAACTATATCAAGATTGAATTGAGCATCCTTCCAGGGTCCGTATCTTGGACGTTTGTTACGTTGTTTGGGTCTATCGCGATTAAATTTAGGACTGATTTTCAATAATCTCTTAAACTCCTTCATGCTTCCGTCTCTTGGACGTTTCTTACGTTGTTTGGGTCTATCGCGATTAAATTTAGGACTGATTTTCAATAATCTCTTAAACTCCTTCATGCTTCCGTCTCTTGGACGTTTTGGACGTTGTTTCTGTCTATTGGACGTTTTTTTAGGTCTATCGATATTAAATTTAGGACTGATTTTCAACAATCTCTTAAACTCTCTATCGGTATTGAATTTAGCATTTTTCGAAGTCAATCTCTTGAACTCCTTCATGCTATACATAAAACAAGTATTTAAATGAAAGTTTTATATATAATGAACCAGTGCAAATGGCTCATGATGGGAAATGTAACCCCGTGTAACAAATCATGCAGAAAAAATGAGTACTGTAGGTATCATATGCAAAGTTTTCGACATGGGAGCCTTGGTCCGTTACCCTGTATTCGATGTGGGGTTGGGGTCAAGGGAAGATCACAATTGTGTATTGATTGTGGTGGTAAGCGATATAGGGAATTGAAGCGTTATTATGATAAAAGAATCAAAAATGGACAATCCATCAGAAATTATGACCCTGAAAAAGTCTTTGACCCTGATAACGTCACTGACAAAATCATAAGAACTCCGCAAGACTACATCGAAAGGTTCTCCAGTGATGTAATCATTAAACCAAACAATGAATTAGACAAACAATAGAATAGTATATATGAACCAAGAATTCAGACCACATCCAGTGATTACAAATTATGAAGCATCCAGTGATGGTGTTGTAAGAAACCGTAGGCTGAAAAAACCGGTCGGTTTTGTGAGTAATCAAGGATATTTGAGGTTTACTGTTGGAAAGAAAACTTATCACAATCATCGTTTCGTGTATGAATGTTTTAATGGATTAATCAAAAATGGTTTTGTTATTGATCACAAGGATTCTAATCCAAAGAATAATTCTGTATCAAATCTGCAGGCTATCACACTGAGTGAGAATTCCAAACGAGGAGAGACTGGAAAATGCAAAACGGTTTGGAGGAGACCTGTGAAATCTTTGAATACAATAACTAACGAAGAGAAAATATTTCAATCAATAACCAGCGCCGGTAGGCACTTCGATATTTGTCCAACTTCTGTTCAAAGAGTTGCAGAGGGAGTTTGTCGATCTGCGATTTCAAAAGGGACGGGACAAAAAGTTCGATTTAGTTATGTATTTTTCAATTAGAGATATGTCATTGCTATAGAATAATGAATTCTGAAAACATGAATAGCATCATAGTTGAAATAGCAAAATTGAAAAATCAGGATATCAAACTATCAGATGGGTTAAATCCTGATCAAATTGTGTCTGATTTTCAGGATATAGAATACGGAGTTAACAACAATAAATATATGCTACCCAAGAAATATGCACTCATCAAAAGAATTCAGAATTCTATTAAAGACTCTCTTTCATTTTCCAGTGACATCAGTGTGTTCGTTCCGTTGTATACTATCGTAGAACGAATACGAAAAGAATTAGGTAACGAATACGAATTGAAAAAAGAAGTCAACTCTAAAATTAGAAACCTACGAGCATTAATTCAAGAAAATGAACAATTTTGATTACCCGACCATTATCATTTTTTGATTGCCCGATCATTTTATCATCGACCCTCATTTTTTTTAGCCGACCCTCAACGATATGTCAAAAATTGAATGAGGAAACTGTCAGTATTAATTATTTTATATACAATTATGACACTTTCCTCATCACTGATAGAGCCATTAAAACAATCAAATAACACTTCCATGGTGGTATCAAAAGTCATCCGACATGTCATTGATGAGGGAAGTGTGATATTAATTATTTTTATAAGGATTTCCACACTTCCCTCAAACCTGATAACACCCTTAAAATGTCGAAATAACACTTCCATGACCGTATCAAAAATCATCCGACATGTCAAAAAAGTGAGGAAACTATCAGTATTAATTATTTTATATACAATTATGATACTTTCCTCATCATTGATAACACCCTTAAAACAATCAAATAACACTTCCACGGTGACTTTGTCACTGGTGTTAAAAATCATCTGACATGTCAAGTGTTTTACAATTGAAAAATGGTTTCTGATTTCAAATAATGGTCAATGAAGCATTAACAACCCGATTGGCTCGTGAACGATTAGATGCAATCAGGAGATTTGTACCAATTCGTGACTCTGTACGGAATAAACTGCAACAACGACAGAGTTTACAAACGGATTTTGCTTTAGGGTCTGAAGAATTGTTTAAACCAGTAACCACAGCAACGAAAGGGGTTGAGCGTGCTTTACTGGGAGATGATCCTGACGGTAAGAGAAAAGAAGAGGGTCTTATTTCTGTACTTGAAAAAATAGCAGCGAAAACTGAACAAACTGAAAAAACTGATCCGAAAAAAACGACTGTTTCTCTGTTGGATAAATTTACTGATCATGCTAAAATAGTAATAAAACAATTTAATTTATTCAAATCAAAGGATTATCGAGCTTTTGGTGATTTTGCTGCTCAAAGCTATAATTCAGAAAAAGATTTTTTAAAGGACGAGTATAAGAATGATAGAATATCAAGTAATGATTGGTTCGATAATTTGTATAAACTAAATAAAGGGATTGGTCGTTTGAATAAGGATGAGATGGGGTACAAGGAATTTCAAAGGGGAATTAGTAATTATAAAAGAGAACAAATAGAAGAGCGACAACGAGAATTAGAAGAACGACGTCAAACACCAACACGTAGACAAACAAGAAGACAAAAAAAACAACAACTACCACCTGATGATGATGATGATGATTTAGAAGAACGACGTCAAACACCAACACGAAGACAAAAAAAACAAGAAGAACCTAATGATGATTATTTACAAGAAACGGATTTAGAAAAAATAGATGAAGCAGCTGGTTATAGCGGAAGTGGACTGCAAAATCCAAGGATTGGAAACACTTGTCCTGATAGTGTTATCAATGATATATCACGATTAGATGTTCTTGTAGGAGGATTCCGAGCTGGAAATAACTCTCCAGAAATAATTAGTGAAGCAGCTGATATCTGTAGACGGTTATTTGCCGGCGGTATCATGGATATCAAAACATATCGAGATTTCATTGACGAGTTAGCAGATGGGTATCACAGCAATTGAAAACACTATTGTTTTTATAATAATGATCATACATTACAATCATGATAAACCAACCCTCGTCTATGTAGTTAATTCACGGTTTCCAGTTTATAAAGCATACTATGGAGATGGCCTCGGCAATACTATTTTAGGATTCTTTTCAAGAATGGCTCCAAAAGTGATGCCGTTAGCTAAACAGTTATCAATGAAAGCCATTGATGTTATTCGTGATAAGGGTATTGGTGCTGTTGGAGATCTTGCCGGGAAAGCGTTTTCAACTGCAAAGAATAAAATAACATCATTAGTGAGGCGAAAAAAGAAACCGTTACCGTCCACAGAAGAAATGCCTGCAAGTGTTAGTAAAATTATAAATAACGCAGTAGATGAAAAACTAGCATCAATGGCTTTAACTCCCGACCTAAATATGATAGCAGGAAGTGGCTTTAGAAAACGCTAGCGTTGAAAATCCGATTTAGACTCTGATAAATAGAATAAAATGTTCAAAAAGTCACGTGATCCAGCATTTGATATAGACGCCCCAGTTGGTAAGGATGATTCTGTACGCGATTATCAATATTACGCCTATCATGCCATAGACTCAAATAGTCGAGCAAGAATTGATCTTCAAGTCCATGATACCAGTAAATACTTTTTGCCCTGTGAAGCGTTTATTGAAATCGAAGGAGAAATTGTAACAGCTGCTGATACTGCTGCTGTACCAGCACCGTATCCAGCTGGTACTCAAGTCGGTTTTGTCAATAATGGTATTATGGCGCTATTTGAAAGTGCTAGATATCTCATTGATGGAAAAGAAATTGAGTCGATAGATCGCAATGTTGATGTGGCCACAACAATAATCGGGCTAGCGAGATATTCTGATGATTATACAAGATCAGCAGGACCTTCTATGATGTTTGCAAAAGATGTTACAAATACCGCTGGTGGAAATCAATTTGTTGTAAGACGACCAAAAAAACGTGATAATAGTGATGCTGATGTCGAGAATATGATTATAAACAAAGATGATAATTTCAATCTAGGAGCTGCAACACGAAACGCAATGTTGCAAGGAGCGCGTAAATCATTTTCATGCGCGATTCCACTGCATCACATATTTGGTATCTGTAGAAACGTCAGAAAAGTTATTTATGGAGCGAAGCATACAGTATCGCTTGTACGAAAGGGTGATGATAATGACGCAATTTGGAGGATTCCAGCGGATGCTGCAAATCACAATGCTGATGCCGGTAAAGTCAATTTAACAAAAATATCATTGTGGATGCCAGTGTTGACTCCAGCATTCACCGCAGAAGAACGATTACTATCATTTATGGACCAAGGGGGAAAGTCGTTGTTGAGTTGGTTATCAGTGAGTACAGATGTGAAGCAATCAGAGCTGAACGGGTTATTCACGTGGAACCTAGCATCAAAACAAGGTGTTGCTGCGCCACGTCACATATTTATTGCGTTACAGGATAACACACGAGTTGGCAATCAACAACGAAGTCATATGATATTTGATCAGTTAGGTGTTAGAGAGGTCTCACTGAGAATAAACGGCCAGCAGGAACCATCCGAGGATATACAACTTGATTACACAGAAAATCATATTGCACGAGTTTATCATAGATTGTTGTCATTTATGGCACGTGATCAAAATGTGGATACCGGTCTACAAATATCACAATTGGATTTCAAAAGCCTCTATCCGATTTATTACTTTTCTCTGGAACATCTTGATTTGATGAGACAATCTGTTGTTGATATACATTTTAGAGCCCGTGTAACCCCTGGTGGTATTAGTTATAGAGCGGTTGCTGTCATTCTCAGTGATAAATCAATGCTACTTGAAGGTGTTGGTGGAAGAATGAGAGTGGTAGATGCCCCAGTAGAAAATCTTTGAACGATTTTTCCATTAGAATCAATCTATTATGTATAATGTCATATAGTGTTATTAGTGTTGCGTTAACTCCTGGTCAAATCAAAAAATTGCAATCAGAATCGGCTAAAAAATGTGGAACCACAATCACTTTGAAACCGAATCAAATGACTGGTGGTGCAAATAAATTATCGCTGACAACTCGTCAAATAAAACATTTCAATGATGCACTTGCAGCCAAAAAAGGTGTTCAGATTACTCTTTCTGCGGCTGCTATCAAAAATATGATGAAAACGGGTGGTATATTTCCATTGTTAGCTGCAATACCAGCATTGATTGCAGCAGCAGCTCCAGCAGTAGCTAAAGCAGCGGCGTTAGGAGCCGTTGGTACTGCAGCAGGAATGGCGTTGAAAAAAGCAACTGGACAGGGTTATAAAAAAAGGGGAAGGGTCTAAGACTACCAGGAACCCCGTATTCATGGTACAGCGGAAAAGGTCTGAGACTACCAGGAACCCCGTATTCATGGTACAGCGGGAGATCCGTTCACGGATCAGGCCTGAGACTACCAGGAACGGTTTATTAATTGAGGAATCTTTGATTCCGATGTCCAATTTTGATTTAATGGATGCTGCTAAAAACCTAGCGATTAAAAATTTCAGAGGTGTTTTTATGAAAGATCAATTACCACATCAACCAAACAACACTGAAACAGGTATTATTAATCTCGATAACAGCACCGGACCTGGAACTCACTGGGTTGCATACGCTATTGATCCACGTGGGATTGTTTATTTCGATTCATATGGATTAGCCCCGCCAAAAGAGTTTTTGCGTTATATAAAAAATTTTCCAATGAAGACTTGGTATTCTACGCTACCAACACAACAAATCAATGACCCACCAATATGCGGCAGTGAAGTATTAAATGTCCTTAACGCTATTTCTAACTCCTTGAGTAACCCAAGGGGAAAACCACCTCATATTGTCATAAATGACTACACTAGTAATCGCTTTTTAGAGAGAGAAAGAGTTTTACAATAACATGATTGATATTTGGGGGAGATCTTTGAAACCCAAACCCGATGACACTGCAACCCCTGGTTCTATCAAGGATATAACAAAAAAAATTAAAGATGAAATCGCTGAGACGTTGAATTTAACAAGTGTCGACCCGAATGAGATAGTTGTATTTCAAGACAAACAGGGTAAATTGAAATCTAGTAATGTGTCGTTGGATGATATTTTAGTTAAACAACAAAACGCAATCAAGGATACTATCGCGTTATTTTCCGATCAGGGTAAACTCAAACCGGGTGTACTTTTTTCGACGATTACAGATAGATTCACTGAATACAATAAAGAATTTGACGATCATTTAAGAAACTACAATGGTTTCCGTAGAAATGTCGTTCAAAAGTTCTTTGGGTCTCCAATTGTAGTTACACCATCTATCGCTGAAATTAAAACGTTTGTTGATGATCAAAAGGTTATCAACGAAGCAACAAAAACAACAACCGACGCCATTGATAAATTTATTGGAACCCCGTTAGATAAAATTGAAATAAAACTCCCTGATATTAAAAAATCCATCGATGAGACCAAAAACTTCATCGAAGACGTCAAAGGTGATCTTTCGAGGATGATAACAGTCATTGAAAAAACAAAAATCCCTCATGAGAAAACCAACAACATAGTATATACAATCCAACACGGATCATTTGAGTGGACACCTACAAACAACACATTATATATCACTGCAACCGTTAAGGGTATTTATCGATTAACACTAGTGACACCATTGACTCAATTTAATATTTCATCGTCCAGTTCATCCGGGGTCAATAATACGATTTCAACGATCATCGACAAGAATACAACTGAAAAGTTCACAATCACATATACTGATACAAATTTGGTTAGGGTTACAACAACATGGTATGTGGAATTCGTAGCGGATTTAAGTAAATCGTAATTGAAAACGCTAGCGTATTTAAAATAAAAAATGATTTCATCATCGCAATATCGTTATGATCAGGTCAGAGAATTTCAAACTAGACTCAAAACCCTGTCTGAGGAGTATGCAATGAAAATAAAAAAATATCGCAGGAGAATTACCGCAATTGATGTTACCGTGTATTCAGTGAGTGGTGTAATCACCGGAGCTGGTATTATACTGTCTTCAGTGACAATGATGGCTCCGATAGCTGTTCCAATTTGCATTTCTGCGGCAACAACAATCGCTGGAATTATTTCAATAATCACAAAAAAAATATCATCATGCAGCCAACGGAAACTACAAGACTACATAATTCAATTTCATGTTGTGTCCACTGCATGCTCGCAATTATCCTCATTGATATCGTCATCTCTCGATGATACAATTATATCAGAGAGTGAGTTTTCAGCGATGGTAGATATATATGATTCTGAGATGTCAAAATTAGAAATACAAAAACATGAGTATAATAACAATGACAACACCGATGGAATCAGAAAAAACCAAAATGATCTCAATAACCTCAACGATATCAGATAGTGAGTTCTCAGTGATGATACGTGTCTATGATTCCGCAGTATCAAAATTAGAAATACATCATGAGTATAGCAACGATGACAACACAGATGGAATTACTTCAACAAATAGTGGAGAACACGAACCCAGTACAAACCAGCATGATCTCAATAACCTCAACGACTCCAGAATTCAGTGTGAATTTCCCCTCTCCGGTACCAGTGAAGGAGATAGCGCTAGCAAAATTACGAGTGTATCACAGCTGGCCAAATATTAGGTCAAAATCATTTGGTGGTCAACAACCCAATAATTCTTTAGTGTTTGCAAATAAGAATAAACCCGACGGTACCCCAGACTGGAACGTCGTTTCGATACCAACCGGATCATACCAAATCGAACAAATCAATAATGAATTCGCGCGTAGAATAAAATCGATTACTGGAGTAGAGTCAAAAATAGCTATAACAGTTCATGAACCAACACTATCATCTGCCATTGAAATAAACTCAGAAGAATACGTCGTAGATATCTATCAAAGTTCTATTAGAACCGTACTAGGATGGCCTGAATTACCACCCGGGGGGAAAACCGTTAAATTACCAGAACCACAAAAAACTGATTATATCACCGACAGGATAAAATCTGGTAATCCAGTAAAAGGCTATAGTGATTACAGTATTGCTAGAAATTTTTTTGCTCTTAGCACTATAGATAAGGGAGGGAAATATCTTTTTATTAACGAACTTGAAATTTTCAATAATTTCACAGCAATGAATAATGATTTTTCACTGTTGTTAATACCTCTTAAATCCGGCTCTCTTACCCGAGATGAATTTATCAGCGTCGTAGAAACATGTAACAAAATCATCAATGATATGGAAACATTTCATTCACAAATTATTCAAGAGATATTAGATGACAGTAATCCTACAACAAGAAGAATTTTTGCAGAAGGCAAGGGCATCCCTGTCAAGGATATTCCAACAGTCAAACTACCAGGATATAACGTACCACAACTAACAAAACTTCTCAGTGATGCCATCGATGTTGGTTTTAAAATAATTCATGATACGTGGAAAAAAACATCATCACCGGAAATAAAAATCCTCAAACACAATAATGATCCAGATGGTGGTGGCAGGCATATCGCTCCTTTCAACGTGAATATTTCATCGGTGATTGCGCTCAATTTAGTGTGTGACGTTATCGAAGGAAGCTATCAAATAAATCTAGAACGATCAAATCAAGCTCAGCAAGGATATATTCTTTATTCATTTGCACCAATAGCCCCTCCAGGATTTCTAATTATTGAGTCTCCGGTGAATCCAGTCTATATGCGATGTCATAATAATTCATTAACCAGAATTAATTTCAAACTCACTGACCAGTCTAATAATCTGATTGATTTACAAGAGGAGGTTTTACAAATAAGTCTGTTTGTAAAGTCATAGTGATTTTCGACCCTCGGACACGATATCGTATCGGACTGGATCAAATATTCGGTTAAGAGGGTGAGTGACAACGACGTTGTAATCTCTTGAAAAGTTTTTGATTTCATTGATTTTTCATTATTATTTTTTGCCTGATTTCATTATTATTTTTTGCCTGATTTCATTGATTTTTTTGCCTGATGTCATTGGTTTCATTGTTTTTAAGCGTGATTTCAGTGAAAACTTGTCTAAAAATGTTGTCCGGCTCACCCTCTCTGCTGCTTCTGTTCATTGATTTAGTTTATTGTATGATCTACATATTGTAAGGTACAATTTACAAATACAAAGATAACAGTAGATAATAAAGAGTGCCCCATGTTCAAACCCAAACCACTATTGACAAACGGTTCTGGTTGGTTGAAAGCTTGGTGGACCGTTTTGTGATGTTTCAGGTGCCTTTGGAGGTTCCGCTAGCGATCGACAAACATGTGAAATAGGTTAATAACAAAGATGTGTCATCCAGGGGATTCAGTAAAGGCTGTTAAAGGCTGTATTGTATTATTAGTTTAATAATTGCTTTCACTGTATATACACCTTAAGACGAATAAGACATACTGTTATATAGTAAATGTTAAAATTCATAAATGTAGTATTGTTTGTTAAAGTTATGATTGTTTAATTCTTCTTTGAAGTGACTTTCAAAACGTTGCATACGTTTAGTTAACATCGTGTCTACATAGTATTTGTAAGTGTAACTAAATTAACACTTTTAGCTTTACATGGTGATGATTAGACTTTTGTGTTCCTTTATTCTACTAATCAATGTCATTTACCCCCCATATATAGAGATTTTCCCAAACATAAACCTGGATGCTCAAGTAAACAGTATATAACAGCTTCCGATTTCACACGTGGCCATTGCTGTGGGATAAACTATGTTAACAAAAAATTGAAAACTCACATAATTCATGATTTCAACCTTAAACAGTCCGTCGACTAATCCACCCATAAACTTTGCGTTCTTCATTAACCTGCTAATAATATTCTGCTATCCACACTTGTAACCAAAAACTTTGGATCAGATCATCTCTGCATTAAGTGTCATCTTGATGTCTCTGTCCTTAAAATTTTGCTGTTAAAAGAATCCTCTGTATCCTAAATAGAACCAAACTCATGCATGACATCCAAGAAAACCTGACAAAATTCATACCTTCTATAGATGAAGAACGCAATAACTGCTACGTTCGTTGCTTGAAAGAAATGCCGCAGCCACCAATTACAGAGTTTCAATTAAAACGTTTTCTCCGTGGTATAGCAATAGCAAAGATCAGCTTTGCACTGCGAGGAGACACCGCCGTAAAGCAGAGAGGCTTTGGCTCTCCACCAGACTCACTATTCATAAACAAATATATGAAGCCGCTAAGGAGAACATCATAAACATATTCCATTATTCAAACTATCCCACTAGAAACAGCTTCCGATTTCATTTGAGCTTTTTAATTTACTCAAATCAGGCCCTGCTTTGGGCTAAAATCTCTTAACCCAAAATAGAAAAGGCACATAATGAGACCCACGGAAGAGCTTCTGATCAATGTATGGTCTGTAACTATTCAATAGCTTGATTGTCTGTTGGAGGGGCTAGGCAGATTCTAAATTAGCCAATATTTGGCTAAAGATTCATGTTGTCATGCTCGGTGAGGCTGGTGCACAACTAATTTCTCTTTATCAAAATTTAGCTAATTCCTACACACACTCTTAGGTAAAAAAACAACAAATCTTGGATAAATGTTTGCTTACCCAACATATGGCTAGTAACTTTTAGTATTACACCCCTCCCCCATGTATGGTTGCAACAGACCAAATTCTAGCTAACTACGATTATCCAACATTTGGCTCACTTCAATATTGTCCCTTTCAATAATTTACTGTATGACCTTTAGGCATTAACCAAATTCTGGATAAATGTATCCTTAGCCAAACGGTGGTTAGTGTTGTCACCAGTAATTTTTAGTACAAATTGCATGTGTCGCTGTTATAACTAAAAATCTTAAAAGATGTATAATTAGCCAAATTTGGCTATCCACCTCGGTCTCTCAAACCAAAATGTACAAATATGACCTAAAGGCACATACCGAACTGTTGGAGAAATATATATTGAGCAAATAGTTGTTTCATAACTGCAAGAACTATTGTAATAGGCCGAAGGTGTGCATCAAAGAAATAAAGAATAGTTTGGATAAGTTGATGATCAGCCAACTCTTGAAATAATTGAGATTAAAGTTTGGAAAAAATAAATACAATGTTTCTGTATTTCTGTACAAGTATTTATACCGTAGACTAATGCTGTATGTCACCCTATAATATGCAAGCAGAGCTTCGTCTTAAGTAGTCTAATCCTTGTTTAGTGGCCACTTGCTTATAAACCTTCACCTTTCCCCTCTCGTTTTCTATCACATTTGCCTGCTTATTTTGACGACTTGATCAGTGACCACTGTTTTTCTCAAATGGATCCTTGTGTACTGTGACTGTGATTATCTAAGCATGTTTATTTCCCCATCACTGAACTAACCATGTACACTTAATAAAACTTAAGTGCAATCTGAGCTGCCTGATTTTAACAGCTGCCTCGAATTAGATTTATTGCATATAACGTGTATTGCGATCTTGCAATGTGCTTTCTTTAACTTATATATTATCAATCCTTCTACCTATCCATCTACTTATATGTATTTGGCCAACTATTATTTTTTTCTTTCTCTATCTGCTGCGTTGCTTTCGAATTCCGCCCCCCCCCCCCTCTCTCTCTCATTATGTTGTTTCACACTTTTCTCTTAAATTCTTTCACATTACGCTTATCAGTATATAGGGCCATATATAAAGAGCACATGTGTTCCTTTTGTTGGACTACTATGTTGCATGCAATTTTAAAATGTATATACTTGAGCATAGAACGTACAGTGATCTGTATAAGGTTATTATTGTCATATAAGTTCATTAGATATTTTATCTATTTTATTTTTCATCTTTCATCATTAACATACAACACTTACATCCCACGTTTATCAGGAAGCCCTATATTTTACTGTTACCATCTTACCACTTTACTTTCAACTATTTAGTTTTTGACATCGCTGGTCGATATTAAACTTTTACTTACTTACTCCATATAACAAATTGTATAGCGCTAAATAGCCTACGAGTGTTGGTGAGCCAATAACATTCAATCTGTTAATCAACAATGGCTTTTAGATATCCTTAGTATAAATGTAAAAATAAAACTTTCTGAAATTGTATTATATCATGTAGTGTTTTATCAAGTTTTGCCGTAACATGATGTCATGAAATAACTTTGTACAACTGTATATAAATCTTTGTAAGTAACAACTTAATTGGCGTTGACCTTCAGAAAACAATAAAACTTTGCAGCACAGAAATAATATACAGCTAAGATGTATAATCTGTTTAAGCAACACATTGTCTATACAAAAAGAATGTAAATGAATGAAGGAAAAGCTTGCAATTGATATTATGTCTTTATTTGAATATTTCATTAAAAGGGATATGAGGCACATGTTGGATGATGGTACTTAGCTCAGATAGAGTAATAAAAAGGATAATATCAACTATGTACACTGCTAATCAATTGTATCTTTAATTCTGACCCGACATCACATAAGAGAAGTGACTGATCCTTTTAATATAACTGTAAATACAAACATAATGTCTTTTTTGTTTTTCAAGTTCATATGTACATGTCAATAAGTCAACATGTTGCAGCATATGGTATCTACGTGTCAGATAGCCTAGCAAGCAAAACTGCTGTTACATTGAGTCATACTGGCATGAATTTGATAGGAAACTTATATCTTTTCTCAGAAATTACAAGTATTGCCATTGTTATATCTTTAATTTTATGACAGATGAGATGAAACTACTTCATTGGTTAAATGTGACCTAGTACTCACCATTTGCATTGCTATATCTTTATCACATTTTTGGTCCAGTAATCCCATGATATCAACAATAACACATTTCAAATGTAGAAAAATAATCACAAATATTAAAATAAACGTGCACAATTATTGTAATATATATATATATATATATATATATATATATATATATATATATATATATATATATATATATATACTGAAGAGCAATATATTGTTTTTATATTTTTTTAAGAATATTCATGAAATTTGGAGCATATGTAGGCAATGGTTCTGTAGCATCACATGATGCCTTATTGACATGTACTCTGCTTGATAAATCTGGCTCTGTCCAGGCTGCTGCAACAGCAATAGTTTTCGAGGAAAAGACATATGTTGAGAATTTTTTTCTCCTGTTTAATGCGTACAAAATGTATATTACTTCTGTTTGATACTTTCGATTTTGGAACATTAAAAAGGGGTTTGCCTTTGATGTCATGTGACTATTATACTTGGGACTCTTAGGCTGAGAGGTTTTGTAGTCATGTGACGATCAATGCAAATGGCACGTATCATGTCAGGTTTCACCTATGCTGAAGTTTCAATGTGCCTGTCAGCGAATTTAAGACATTACAATTACAAATCTTGCAATTTCTGAAAAAAAATAATATTCAAATATCTTTTTTAAATTTGCTAGGACTGCTTATAAGGTGGCAGTGATTCCAATGTTTGAGTAGGCCTTTGGCTCAGACCTCTCACCTCTGCATAAATGTCCAAATATGAAAACTTTAGTGGGAATATTAATAAATCCGAATTAGAAAGCAGACTCCCATTCCTTATAAACATTATCGAGTCAAATGTGTAGTCTAAAATGTTGACTCTATGTGCTGAACATTGATGCAAACTATAACATTGTTATGTGTAGGTTGCAGTATTTGGTTCAGATTTTAATTAGGTCAGAGGAGAAATAGGAGATTGTCATTCCTTGTTTTATGTATTAAGAAATAATACTAGCCATTAAGGACTGGTTTATTGCATTACAAGCAGGCATGTTGATTTTACAGAGAATGTAATCCTTGTTTATACAGTAGTATATAACTATGAAGGTACTTTTAATCAATATTTAAATTAACTCTTAATGTTTAAGTTATTTTAAATGATTTCTTTTAACTAAAAATTGTCTTGAATAGTTTAACTTGGTTGATAAATCTTGTAGATCTGGTTTTTATTGGCTCAGATTAATTAAGGGTTTAAATACTTAATACATGTACTATATTTTCAAAAAACATAACTAGATTTATGTGACCTCTATTTTATCCTGACTCTGAAAAGTATAATACTTCATCAAGCAATGGTGTGCATTTTAAAAAATGAGAATTTTATTATATGTTAACATCTTCGGAATTCACTTGAGCTTTTCCATTTACTCAAATCAGGCGTCTGCTGTGCGCTAAAAATTCTTAACACAAAGGAGAAAAGGCACATAATAATACTCTTGGAAGAGCTTTTGATCAATATATGTTATATCACTATTCAATATCATGACTATCTGTTGGAGGGGCTTGGCAAGTTTTAAATTATCCAAAATTTGGCTAATTCCTACAAAGTTGTTCTTCACACCCTTTGGTAGGAACTATAGTTTGGATGAATGTATAATTCGCCAAAATTTGGCTAGTGTCTTTAAGTATAACTCCCATGTATGGGTGATATGGTCGCGTGTTATCCAGGGAGTTTTCTCGGATACGGATAATGCTGTAAGAATTTTTAATAAAATGGGCATCCTACATACGAGATGATCCGTGTTGCGATTAATAGGCCGCTACCCAATTTTGATCTAACCGGATTCGCTCGTGTGGTATCATTTGAATCTGCTAAAGGACTTCATCCGTTCTGTTATGTTTGGTTTGGTAAACATATATCTGAAGAAAAAAAAACTGGATGCCAAACGTGTTATTACGGTATATGATCGATTGTAATTGAATCTAATCTATAAATTGCTGGTCTACCCGTGGTTCTTGTTATGTTAGATATTTTATGAGTAGTGACACTCCATATATGATCAGTAGCTTTTTTTTACCGCCTTCGAGGTCTCTTGGTTCATATAAATACCTCACAGTGACATTGCCGAATATTCATTGTTTTGAAAAGTCGCTTTTGATGGCGTTAATAGGTTTCATATTGATTGTTCGAGTAATTTCATTATTTAGCGCGATTACACCTGGTAATCTCTTGACCCATTCAAGAGATCGTGTATTCTGAATAAATTCGCGTATTGATATCCAAATAACCATTCAGCAAGTGTCCGATTAAATCTTTCAACAATTTTGCCTGATCGCAATATAGTGCACTATCTCTGATGGTGACATTATGATGCTTCATTGTTGATAACACTGCACCCTGAAATTTCTTGCCAGGATCAACTTGTAACAGATTTGGCCACTGTAGAGGACCTCCTCGATAAATCCTTTCAAACGCAGGAACTACTTCAGTTGATTTGTTTGTCTTTAATGGTTCAGCTTGTTTGTATCTACTTGCAACATCAACTACGGTTAGCGAATACTTGTATGTTTGTTTATTAACAGTATCATGAGGCAGAAATAATATATCAGCCTGATGAACTTCATTGGGGACGCTGACAGCAAGATGTGCAAAATTAATTTGTTTAGGCGGTGGTAGATAAATCTGCCATATCGCCTGTTTAGATAACCAATCGCCTCGGTGGTAGTTATCACTTTTGCGGCATTAATGAGTTTATCGATTGCTGATTTACCCCTCCAGTATCCTCTTGGGGAATAATAAATAGATTCCATGCTGTTATTAATTACCAGCAACCAACATTAATTTACTTTTCATTGCCGATTTTATCAGCCATGAAGGTAATTTTTCTTCGAAGGTTTTATCAGTGATAGAATTTAACGCATGAATCAATTTCACATCTGCGATATGTCTGTGCTGCAAATTACTAATTTTATAAGCACCATCATGAGCATGACACGCCTTATCAATAACATTTATTGGATATTCTCCGGGGCGGGGTTGGTCTTGATCATCGAGTCGGATATCGAGTCTGGTTCCAGGTCCACATTAACTATACCCTGGAAGCTGTTTTTCTCCTGGATACCTCGCAAATGGAGTCACCGGAAGATTGGTTTTGAGCTCCTCTGCATGTGAAGATGGTAGCGAGTTGATGAACGTGACGATAACCGAGATATGCAATACTGCTGACAATCGCCAAAGATTGCGCGTGGCTATCTCAGTGTTCTCGATAGTTACCAATTTACTGCAGTCTTTTCAATATCATGTAGTTCAGTATATGAATGAGGCCTGATGTTTCATAAGCTGATATTTAATTCATGAATTTGGACTTTCTCAAGTGCAGTAGTGGAAAATCTGGAAGAAATGTTGCATACTTTTGTTCCCATTTTTAAGCTTAAAGAGATTTCTTGCTATCTTATAGTCAGGTACAAACATAACTTTTTCATTTGTTTCACGCAGTTGACCCTTCTGGGAAAAAAAAATCATCGAGAACCACTATATCATCATCATCTCTACCACTGATAGGTGCAGGATGACGGCATAATAGTTGCGGTGTTTTTTTATAGAACTTAATACTTTCGTATGCCTTTACCAGTACCGCAGACTACCGTTTCATCTTTATTCGTCATAAATGTTATGTATTTCATCAAGGAGGGCTTGAACATCTTGGAGATTATCTTGATTGGCATCAACTTTTGACCTAATATTTTAATAATCTTCATCCTCATCTTCGTCTTTTTCTGTTTTCATTCATCTTATCTTTAATAATTGGCTATGCATCCTCCTCATCTAATTCACTGACACCAATATATGGCAAAAAATCACATGATACATTTGGATCATCCTGGATGTTTTTCATATCCTCGACAGTTTCATCATTGCTCTTAATTGCTGTAATGGAGGTAATGGCTCCATTAATGCTTTCGATATCTTCATTGGGCATGTTTGCTGAGAAGTTTTTCATTTCTGTCATTATTACCGACAATAGGATATCTATTTTCTCCATATCATGAATGACCAAGGATGAATATATTTCAAGTTGGGACATTTCTATGCCACAAAAACCGATGAGTGATAAGTAGTAGTACTAACGATCATCCGGTTACTATCGGGCCATGCATGATAAAATTTGATACCAAATAAGAAACTTACGGGAAAATTTTCTGACACGTTAAAAATCGATTTGAACACATAACGCGATTAAGCATTGGAAGTGATGAAACAAAAGAGCATGACGAACTCCCTGAAAGCCAAATTTCCGCATGCAATTTTGTTCATATGTACCAAAAGATAAACGACAATGTCGGACGACATCTTCAAGAAAATGGGACATGTGTACTGGCCCGTAACCGAATATTCCAAATCATTTTTGGAAAAAAAGATGGAATAATATTTGCCTCAAATAATACGTAATTTGACTAAAGATTTCAGAATTCGAACCCTATTTACAACAATTGCCAGTTTTCAAATCATATTGGCAAAGATTCGTGTTGGGCAAAATCAACACTTAACGTTTTCCGCCCATTAAGCGACGCAGTAGTCAGTGTATCATGGACAAAAATTAACAGCGTGTCCATAAACCATATGTTAAAAGCGGCAGTTAATTGGGACAGAAACAAGTTCCCTGAACTTATTGAAGTGATCGGAACTATTTTTAAAAACCAAATTATGTTTATTAGATGTACTAATTATAGTAAAGGAGACTGACATCTAGCATCTTCAATAGAACATGTTATTCCACAACTAGTATGGCATGATACGTCACAAATGGAGAAAGACAGGCACAAATTCACGCTGGCTAAACCACAAACAGCAACAGAATCCAGATATATCAGTGCCAGCAGCATATAATTTAAGTGTCCCAAGGCTTCCGAAAATGTTGTAAAAAAGACAGGCCAACGGAAACGGCCAGCATCAGAACGGACTAAAAAGTATTATAAATGACCAATTGTAGCAAGTAATGTACTTTCAGATTATACCGAATAAATATAATAACGAATCGTTCATTATGTAGAGATTATGTGTCTTTGTGTGTGTGTGTGTGTGTGTGTCTGAGTGAGAGAGAGAGAGAGAGAGAGAGAGAGAGAGAGAGAGAGAGAGAGAGAGAGAGAGAGAAAGAGAGAGATATCTTTTATATGACAATAAAATATTTGCTACATTTGCTTTTGGTCATTTTAATATTTTATAGGTCATCATTTCAGGACTGTAATCTACACTCAATAAATAAATGACACATCTCTCCATCGCATCGCTCCATCTCTCATCGTGCAGCATTTGGCCCGGCGATGTAATTTGAGATGATTTGGGTGGATTTGCAGTAGATTTGGGTGGATTTGGGGTGGATTTGAGTGCATTTGGGTGGATTTAGGTGTTTCGTAACACCCCCCATAACGTGCTATTGGGGCGCCACAGTTGGGGGAAGGGACATACACCGGATAGAATTGGCATATCAGTTGAAGCATGGCTGCATAATCCAACCTGACCATTCTGAACAATGGCTCCAAAACTCGCCTCAATCCGGATGACAGAACTATTTCCGCCATTGACCTCACCATATGCTCGCCTTCCGTAGCACAGGTGACGGAGTGGAGAGTGGACCAAACAGACTCACAAAGGAATCGACCACTATATAATTCCTCTATAGATGACGGTACAGCTACCTGGCTTAAAATGACCCTTAGGTGGAAATTTTGGTATTATTCAAAGAAAATCTATAAAAAATAAACACCAATGACATGAATAATGATGACATAAATGCATACTAACACAATATAATTGACATCACAACACAAGCAGCCTCCATGAACATACCCATAACTAGTGGTAATCAAAACAAAAGAGCAGTCAAATTGTGGTATGCCCAGTGTAAACTAGCACGACTAGAAAACAAACAAGCACTCAATAAGTTCTGACGAACAGAAAATTCATGGAAAACTTCTACGTTAAATAGGAAATTTTGTTTTACCAGTAATATAAAAATTAGTACCAAACAAGTCGGGAACAAGATTACCACGATTAGATGAAAAACAAATACCTATACGCCTAACATTACTAACTAAATAACACATACGACAAGGCAGACAAGCTTGCTAAATGTTTCTCAAACATAATCTGTAACTTTAACCACACTATCATTCCAACAACATATGATAAAAGTAGAACAAATCCACATAAATGTATTCAGTGACTTTGGCCTCAAAGAATCCAACTTAAAAATGACATAACCGCCTTTGAAAGCGACCAATACCAAATAGTGTTAGGTACTTTATTAAAATTTATCAAATAACATCAAAAATCAAGCATATATAGTGTAAGGTATTTTATTAAAATTTACCAAATAACATCAGAACGTCAAGCATACAGTTACGAAACGAATTATGGACAATATGAAATATACCTGACAATTGGAATGCAACAATAGTGATCCCAATTCCTAAACCAAAATAAAACCCAGTAACATCAGCTCTTATAAACCCATATGTCTATACAACAATATATGCATGATCATGGAAACTGTCTTAACCAAGTGGTAAAAACAACATTTTGAATAAACTAATCTAACCACCGAACACCAGTGCAGTTTTAAAAACAAAAGATCCACTGCGGATCAACTTAGAAAACTGGAAACTACTATTACATTGGTATTCAACACTAAAAGCAAACCAGATAGAAACATAATTGCAGTATATATAGACATGGAATAAACAGATCTCTTATGGACCAAAGGCTTAGTATCCAAATTAAATCACAACGCCATAACGGGTTTAATGATTTTCTTAATCTGAAACTTTGTACCACATCGCATAATAATTACTTTAGTTGGTGACGACATATACTCTGATATACACTCCATCGTAAATGATACTACTCAAAGGTGTGTTCTCAGTCCTTCTCTTTTCAACATCATGATCAATGACCTAGATCAAAACTTGACATCTAACCTAGTAGAAACTTTCGCAGTTTGCAGACGTCAGTGAAATATGGAGAACAGGAAACTCCTCTTACAACAACATAATTAAATGGGAATTTAATCTACTGCACGAGAAAACAGAGGCAGTTATATTAATCAAGAAACGAAAACTTAACCAACTTAACCAACGATATCCCAATTGAACGATGCAAAAAAAAGGAAATTAAATTCGTAAAAGTTAGCGACGTTCTGGGTATGTATTATGATGGACATCTAAAGTGGGTCAACGCATCGACTAACTACTTAAATGGTCCAATGGAAACATAAACGCACTTTGGAATCTTAACAGCAACAAAATGGGGATCCGATTAAGTAACTATCCTAACATTATATTGGGAATTAATTAGATCTCATCTAGATTACGTGTGTCATATTATTATTAGCCAATAAACAACGACTAAACAAGCTTTATACACTTCAAAGACATTTGCTAATTCCAAGCACTGGCGCATTACGTGTAGCATTTACGTACGATCTTTATAGCAACCTTGCCAATCGAGCCCACTTACGTAGGGCAAGCGCTTTAACACGGACAAGGACAAGCGAGAGTCAAGACAGAGGTATAGGGGATCCCTTTCTCTCTCTCTCAGGTACCTAGCTGCCTGTGACCGAGGAAGGCTACACAGGATACAGGACAAGCGAGAAGGGATAGAGAGCGAGGCAGGCAGGCTGGCACTCTCTCTCTCTCGTATCGATATGGCTTGTGGTAGTGTGCGCAGGGGCCTTATGGAAAATATTCTAATCAACTACCCACATCTTGTTCCGAGCACTACTATATACGAAAAATGCGACATTAGTGGGAAAGCAGAATGTTTTTGTATAGAATTTATATGCATTTGTATTGAGGGCTTGCGAATCGAGCCCATTAATCTACAAAGGCTCTATACAAAAGCATTACTGCGCGGTATATATATATATATATATATATATATATATATATATATATATATATATATATATATATATATATATATATATATATATATGGAGAACAGGAAATTAGACGATATGTTTATGACTTGGAGTTATCCATTAGAAGACCTTTATTATTTTATAGACAGTTTAAACAAATTACATCCAACAATAAAGTTTACATTCAATGTGTCTAAAACTAAAATCTCATTTTTGGACGTGGACGTCATAAAAAATGAAAATAATGACATCACTACCATGGTTAATGTTAAAAACACAAATATTCATCAATATATTGAATATTCATCATGCCATCCTAAATCATGTAAAAGCGGGAAACCATATAATCAAGCTAAAAGATATAGAATAATTATTTCGGATGACACTGTTTTTAAATCATCTTTGATAGAGTTAGGTCAGCATTTTCTAAATAGAAATTACCCTATTGATATCATTAATGCTGCTTTCCAAAAAGTATTTTCTCTTACACAACTTGAATCTTTACAATGTAAAATCAAAAATACAAATAAGGATATCATTCCCTTTATTATTGAATATAACCCAAGTTTACCTAATATAGGTAGGATTATCAATAAATATTGGGATTTGTTAAAATTATCAGGTAAAGAAAATATTAAATTGCTACACGAAAGCAAGCCCATGCTTGCTTATAAAAGAACAAAAAATCTTAAAGATTACCTAATTAATTCTATATGCATTGTGATACTAATTGTGCAACATCAAACGTTATTTATTTGATCACATGCAAAAAATTTGACGTCCAATATATTGGACAAACTAGTAAACAAATATCTAAACGTATGAACCAACATAGATCAGACATAAAAAATTATATCGATAAATCTTTTTCATCTCATCTTGCCGTATACTTTAACAATAATTCTCATACTTTGCAAGATTTTTCCTTTCAACCTATTGTTATAGCTGAATCTGAAATGGAAAGTTTGCTAAAAGAAACCTACTGGATTCACCGTCTTAATACAGTATATCCAAAAGGTCTAAATTCCAAAGCACTTTACGACCTTCATTAATGTAATAAAAATTATTTTTTTAATATATATTTATATACATTAATTAATTTGCATCATACATATTAAAAGTAAAAATAAAACTGTTTATCTGTATTTATTCATAAATTTTACATATATATATATATATATATATATATATATATATATATATATATATACCACGCTCGACCAACCTAGCAACGGCTCGACCATCATTCGTGCTCGCTGGTATATGGTATCTATATGCAGGCAGGCAGCTTCTGGGCGGTATACAAGATATAGCTAGGGTCCTAGACGGCTAGGTTCCCGCAACGAAACCGAAACACAGACGCGTATTTGTTGTCGTGGTTTTGTTTGTTTAAATGAATTAAATCATATGATATAATAATGGTAAGATAATCGTTGACAACTAGCCCACATTATATGATAAATATATCTTGCATACAAACTTTTTGACCCAAAAAATAGCCAGATTAAAACTATAAGGAAATATCGATTCAGTATGAAACCCACAACAAGACTTTCATCGTAAATATTCTTACAGAATTGTTTTGCCCGAATCGCTTGGAAAGCACAGTTTTGTATTTTCTCTGCAACATACAAAGGCATACAAATATAAAAATGCTCGCCGCAGCTTCATTCATTGATTGAAATATTAATTCTTCACCCGTATCAATATTTAGATATCTGACAGATTTTGCAATTTTTGTACATTCCAGTACGTCCGCGTTTGGTATTCTCACTCTGAGTGATAGCTTGAAGATTTTCCATTTGCTTACTTGTACAATCTAAATCAATGTAATCTATAACAAGACCATCATTGATCAATCTGTTGAAAAATGCAAATATTACAATAACAAACTTTCGTCCCAGCATTATATCCAAGATACCCAGTCTTATCGACAACCACTACTGTTTTTCTTTCAGCCTGCGATGTTTGATTACACCATCGCGTGATGCTTCATAGTTGCTGATCGTGGGAGGCGGTTAAAATTATTGGCTCAATTATATACATATATATTATTTGTCCAATTGATTTTTTGGTGTAATTAGTATTTAGTAATATCTTATCAATGTAGTATTGAAGATGACTTTATCGCTGACGCTGTCAAGGTTAGAGCCTTTGATTTGTTATCATAATTTAGCTTAAGCTCCCTGTATCGTTTACCACCACATTGGAGACACAGCTGTGTCTGTCTTTGTACTCCAACATCACATCGTTTACAAGGTTATGGATATAAGCTTCCTCGTCGCACACTCTGTAAATGATATCCACAAAATTCGTTTTTACACGATTTGTTCCAAACGGTTACAACCGCTCCGGTGGCCTATTGGTTAGAGTGTTATCCGCTAAAGCGGGAGGTCGTGGGTTCGATCCCCGGACGAGTCATACCAAAGACTTACACAAATGGTCCTAACAGCTGCCTCGCTTGACGCTCAGCATTAAGAGTTTAATGTTAGGAATGGTCGGCCTGGTGTGAGGATAATGTGACTGGGTGGGACATCGTGCTACATGTCTGCGGCATGATGCCTCAGTGCTAGACATCACTATAAACTGCCTCACAGCAGACATCGTAGCGATATGACTGAAAAATTATTAAAGCTACGTTAAAAATCCTATTCAAACAAACAAACAAACGGTTACTGATCCTATCATAAGCCATTTGCAGTGATTCATTATATATAAATTCTTTTCTTAAATACTTTTTTTTAATTATAGCATGAAGGAATTTGAGAGATTGTCCAAAAATATACCTTGGATAAATGCTAAATTGAATCTCGATAGAGTCGCTGTAGATGCACCAAATAAGTGTCTAATAAGTCATAGAAGCATGATAGGTAAAATTCATGATGGCTTTAACAAATTTAAGCGCGATAGAGCATCGCATTGTAGGTCAACAATGCGATTCGATGGTAGTTTTGATGCTACCATAAATGGCAAAAACGCAGCAGGAATAATATTGCATCTTGACCATGTAAAATATTTTTTTAGAGTGAATTTCATTATCCGTTAGAAACAGGTAATTGGATTATTCGTGGTATTTCGATCCTGTATTAAAAAATAAAATAAATGTCACCGTGAAGCAGGATTCCAAACCAGGAGTGTTGACTGAAATTGTCAAACTGTATTACGAGTATTACGAAAGAGCTTATCCCGTGACCGCGGTTGTTAATGGGATTTATCCGATAAATGAAAAACCAAGTGTTGAGAAATTGAAACCCATGCAACTGTCATCGCTTAATTATGTAGCCAGACGAGTAATATAACATTTTACAAATGCGATGCGTTGAAACAAGTTGACAGATCTAAGGCATAAAAAAATAATGGGCACTAACAGTGAAGGATAATGGGGCCACAATTCAAAATGTAGCTGAGATAAAAACATCTTTTAGATTTCCAAAAATAGTAGCGACGATAATAGGATCAATATATACGAATCGAAATATAAAAAACGGGGTTCCAATCAAACTCATTGATCATAATACACACGCGTTGAACTCCTCAGTAACAATATTTCCACAAGATCGAATTGTAAGATATTACCCGCCAGAGAGTTATTTCAGTAACATGTTTGAGGTATCCTGTATCAGTGTGGTTTTTTCAGAGTTTTATAGACGAAGAGTGAATAACGAGTTGGTGTCGGTAAATAACAGTTTTTCTTCTGGCCGCTTGTTTTGTTTACAAATTTGTAATGGAAATCATACATTAACAATTTTTAAATATCAAGTACCTAAGTTCCGACATACACGGGTTTATCAAGTACGATGTTATTCATTTCTTGTTTACAATGACATGATCACCGTTTATTGGTATCCTCCCAGCAAACGTTTCCGATGAGACTAATTTGCTATGCTGTTTTGTGTTTCCGCTGACCAGTTCGAGGTTACATATGTTGCGTTTATTTTCAACAGCCTTTTAAAGAAGTCTTTTTCAAAGTCATTAGTCGTGATTGCTTTCATGTCGGTGTTATATTTAGTTTAACTGGATGGCCACCTATGTTGTTTGATCCATAGCACCCGATAAACCTATGTCACAAGAAGTCCATCTTACACCGCATGGTGCATTATCCGATAATGACAAATATATCCCTGTTTTGGTAATAAATTTGGAACTAATTTAGATCTCACACAAGGGTTTCCTTTCCTGGATGTTAATTGACTAGCAGATAATAGCGACTCCAGGATAATCATCTTGTCTGCTAGATAAGGATAGTCATAGTGAGCATCGTACAAGTGATCAGGATACTCCACGTCAAATGGTTGTGGGGTTTCGTTAAAACAACAGAGCTCGATGTTCACTCGAGATATTGTATTTACCAACAGCGAACTTCAATTCTCGATCTTAAGACAAAAACAAGACCTAGTGATAATACAAGAACAACGACAACAACAACATGATCAAGCGAAACAAAAACACTAAAGGAACAAACCATTCAGAAAATAAAAAGTAGTAATTTCAAATCCATTTTAAAAAACATCAACAACACCAGGTAATAGTAGAAACAGCCCAGCAACAAAAACAGACGGGAATACCAAGACAATACAATATAACGGGAAACAGCCAGTAAAACTGAAAACAACAAGTATAGAAACAAAATACAAAGCAAAAGAAAAAGTAAGAGAGCAGGGCAAAGTAAGGAGGAAGGAGAAAAGATGAACATAAAGAGAAAAAGAAAAGTGGACCAATTTCTACGAGTTCCAAGAGTTCTTTAGGGACGATGAATATATATAATTTACCCCCAACAAATTATATATATATATATATATATTAACAAAAGATTATATTGGAAACTAAAAACATAACATTATACAAACTGGAAATAAAATAATATATCAATCTTATAGCAAACACTTAATATAAGGCCAGGAGGGCCTCCCCAAAAGGTTTGAATAGAAAAACATCGAAAAGCGCACCCTACAAAATAATACATAATTACATTTGAGTTGGACGCGTTAAATCCTTCTACTCTTGTCCTGATTAACACATATTCATATCAATGTGTTTTAGCTGCTGCAGTTCATTGATCAATTGTATTGTGGGGTGTCGAAATATAATGTAGTTATTTTTTAGGTACAGTGCACGCGGGATCTAAGCTGGTCAATAGGGTGGCCCTTAGAAATCAAGTTTTGAATTATATATTTCTGGACCTCTCATTTTGTTCTAAAAGATAAAAAAAACACAGTATGCAAAAAAATTGCAAAAATTGAACAAGGTTTAAGAGGTAGCTCAATGACACTGAAATTTGTGGTAATCACGTTCATAATGTCCATATTGTACTGTTTGTAATATAGATTGTAGAATGTAGAACCACAGTATAAATTTAAAATTTTTTCCTTACTTACTTATTTATTGACTAATGACTTGTTATTATTAAATATTCTTTGCAATTTGCAAGTTTTATTGTTCAGTTGTTTATGTTGAGTGTTGACTGTTAAATTTTCAGTTAAAAAAGTAACAAATCTGCAATTCTGGAAGCTTTTGCAACAGTTGTTGTACTTGAAAGGTTAAAGTGGGAATTTTGTGAACTCTGGACTGTGGACTGTGGACTGTTGAGTTTTAAATAGAGTATAATTGTTCCGGTTTTGGTTGATACTTACCTGTTAACAATGGCAGCAACAGTGACAGCAGCCACAAAAGTGACAACACGCTCACAAGATTATCTTGTTACCAGTGCAGATGGGATATGAAGTAGTAAACTGTCCTCAGCAGAGCAAGTTCTCAGCTATTTCTTGCATCGTCACAATGTTCTTAAAGAGGAAATCCGAACAGCAGCAAACAACAGCATAATACGATTGGAAGATTTTTGGTTCCGTGCAAGAATTCCAGTCAAGCATCGACAAGATTCAATCAAAAAACTTGAAGAACTATTCTACCAGTGGAAAGGTCTGAAAAAGAACAAGAACCGTAAGACACAGATTCAGCAAGCAAATGAAGTCATGTTTACAGAAATGATCAAAGAACTGTTTGATATTGCACACGCTGATGCAATGCAACTCATAGAGAATGAAGAGGACAAATTATTCCTGGAATGTCAGTGGAAGAAAGGACGGCCTGTATGCATGGCGGGTGTGGACAATGTGCTGCTCAAACAACAAGAACTGCAGAAGGAAAAAGTGGAGACATTGCAAAGAAGACGAAAACGTTCTGAACTTGAAAAGGAGTTGTCCCAAGTGGTTGAGCTGGACAGCAGTAGCAATAATTCGGACATGGAACCATCATCTGAGTCTGACGACCAAGATCCAATCCCCAGCACAAGTGCGGCTGCTCCTCCACCACGAAAACGAGGTAGAAAACAGGTAATATCAGCCCCTCTGGCAGCAATGCTCGATAGAAATCTGTTGAGTGACAGGGCTGCCATGATGGTCATTTTTGAATCAATGAGGGCTATCGGACAAGACCCAGAGCAGCTTGCTCTAAACAGGACGACCATACAGCGTGAACGCCAAAAACACCGTAAAGCAGCAGCTGCTGGCATTAAGGAAGCATTCAAACGAACCACAGCTTTAACTGTCCATTGGGATGGCAAGCTAATGCCTAACTTAACTGGTATAGAAAAGGTGAACAGGCTACCAATTCTGGTTTCAACAATGGGGGAGAAGAAGCTTTTACAAATTCCAAAGATACCTGCAGGAACTGGCAAAGCTGAGACAGTGGCAGTTTACAATGCCATATGTGAATGGAAACTTACAAGTTTGGTTCAGGGCATGTGCTTCGACACCACGAGCTCCAACACTGGTAGACTGTCAGGTGCTTACATCATTCTCGAGCAGTTACTGGGACGGTTTCTTCTGCACTTTTCTTGTCGGCATCATATAATGGAACTGGTCCTGGGTGCAGCATTTGGAATCTGTATGGGACCCAGCAAGGCACCAGAAATTCTCATATTCAAGCGTTTTAAACAACAGTGGTCAAGCATAGACCAAGATGGATTTAGTGACGCCTTTTCAGATGATTATGCATCTACCGAGCTTGCAGATGTTCAAGTCGAAGTCATTGCATTCTGCGAACGACAACTTGAAGATAATCAACCTAGAGATGACTATCGTGAGCTGTTGCAACTAATGCTCGTCTTCTTAGGTAAAAAGTCTTCGGACAAGATGACGTTCAGAAGCCCTGGTCCATTGCATCAAGCACGCTGGATGGCAAAAGCCATCTACAGCATCAAAGTATGGCTTTTCCGGTCCCAGTTCAAGCTGACAACCCGAGAATCTCAAGGACTTCTACGTTTGAACATATTTCTTGCAAAGATTTATATCAAGTTTTGGTACCAGGCACCTGTTGCTCCTACTGCAGCCAGAAATGACCTCCAACTCCTGCAACTGCTCCATTCATATCCAGATCGTGCCATCAGTGTCGAAACGTCACGTAAGATGTCTGGGCATCTGTGGTACCTCTCGGAAGATTTAATACTGCTCAGCCTCTTTGATCCAGAACTAGATATTGCCACAAAGCAAGCACTTGTCAGAGGGTCGGAAGAAAAGGATGGAGAACTGGATCCACCAAAATAGGCACTCATTGACATGGCAGCCGTGCAATAGAAGACACTCGTAGATTTTGTCACAAAGTCCAGCAGAAAACTATTTACAATTCTGGGCTTGCCTTCTGGATTCTTAGCTGAAGATCCCGAGTCATGGAACAGTAGAGATGACTTCAAAGCTGCTGAGGCAATGGTCAAGACGCTTTCGGTTACAAATGACCACGCAGAACGGAGCGTTGACCTCATTCAAGATGCAGTTCAGTCAGGGCGCTTTAGATGTGAAGACCAGCTGCAGTATGCTCTCCACGTAAAAGAGCAGAACCGGAAAAAATTTTTAGATGCAAAAAAGTCAACATTGATTAACAAACAGTAAACTCTGTGTCGTTCGTTTTAATGACCAAATGACGATTTTCAGACTCTAATGGTAAACTTTGATGTGCTTGAGCCACCCCAAAATATTAATATTTTTTCATAATATTTTTTCTCATCTGTTTCTACAATAAATGGAACCACTCTGAGGGTTCAGATGTTAGAGAAATAAAAAAAAAGTTTTTTCTATGTTTAAGGGCCACCCTACTGGTCAAGTTTATGTATGGTAACTATTGTAGATTCAATCGCATATCAGTGCCCAAACGGAGGTTCAGCTAATTTTACACATACATGACATCATTGATCACGGCCAGAAATATACTAATCTGGAAACGATACGTTACATATAGGGAACAGTAATGAAGGTAACATGTTAACAACCAACGCATGGTATAATTAGAATCTGAAAATATTGATTTTGATAATTTGCTGCTGGAGATCTACAAAACAGAATTTCAAAGATATACTACAAACTTCGATGATGCAAGACACCGAGGCAAACTTAATGCTCTGCTTGTATCACTTCTGATTTTAAAAAATGACGTTCCACTTGATCTTAAACATTGCATAACCGTTTAAGTCAGAGACGTTATATTATTTCCAGTTATCATGTTCTGTTTCTATTGGAGAATAACAAGATGTAAAACACATTATTTTATGTTAAATCAAGTCAATAGACTTAACATTAAATAACCAATGTATATTTTACTTCCTGTCTGCTGTGTTGGCAATAGTCAAATTACAACAATCGACGTCATAATTACAACACATAATCTACGCATGTCATATTTTAAACAAACAGAAACGTGAAGATTTAGTTGAGGTTATTTAGGAATAGATTTTTGTACAACTGGATATTATATTTCTTAAACAACTTTACATAATTTCTCAAGCTAAAAACTGACTTCGCGTTTGTTGTGCAAGAACATCGTTATTTTACGTTTTCTTAAAAATATTTGGTATTGTTATATTAATGTTTTTGAATATATCCTGACCGAGCACCGACATCAACTTTACTGTAACCGCGTTACAGATATAAATACTGTAGACGAAAACAATAGTGCCATTAATAAGGCTTGGTGAACACGCTCTCCAATTTTAGAACGCGATTTTTCACAGGGTGTCATCTGAAGGCCAACCAAACTAATCCTAATTTAGTTTCATTGTTTATTGAACTGATCTTGACCTCTTTTGGAATAACATTACAAACATTTTTACTTGTTTTTGATTTTTAAAGTACACCCAAATAAGACTGACACCCTTGATGTTATATTACCTATTATGGAAACGGTCGTTATGTTATGTCCATTCTGATTATAACCCAACAAGATTGCTTGCAATTGACACATTTGTACATTTTATCCTTTTTCATTAAACAAAATGATCGATGACTACGGGAGACTTATGTGTAGGACATATATACTGTTTACACCTCATTTCTGAAACAAAATTCAAAGGTGAACAAAGTTCACTGGACACGTCTTTACGTTTAACGGCGTTAAATCAGGTAAATGTTTTGGTGCTTTATTAAATATATTGAACTACGTTTTTAGTGGTATTTAGCTGGACAATAGATCAAAGATCCTAATTGTGTTTGTGATGTAATAACACGTCAAGCGAAACGTAAATCTTATTTTGCCATTGAAGTAAGTTGCACAATTTAAATAAGAGTCAGCTATTCAATATCAGTTTATATTCAGAAATGAAATATATAAACATGACTATATAACAAAATATCAAAGGAACATTATTGTCAAAATTGCATCACGTACTGGTAGTAGAAGTTTCCATTTTCCAACATCATCTGAAAAGTTCCTTGTGTAATAAGTCTAATTTCATTATGCAAATATTCAAAATAATAGAATTATTCTCTGAAAATGTACAACTGTTTTGCAGCAATAATCAAGTTTAATATGTAACTGTTTACACAACATTTTCAGAGAGATGATAACAGTACATTCAATAAATAATCTATTTCTTTATACATGCCTTTTGATTTATTACGTAGTCTGTATCGTTTATTTTGCATATGTGTTCTACACCGAATGGAATCATATAATAATGCATCTTCATAATACACAAATTATTATACAAATAATGGAGTAATGTTTCCTTCAGAGCTGTATCTTAGGGTTAGTTCACAATGTTCTATACCGTTGGAATTGCATATATATTACTACTAATAATAATATTAATACTAAGAAAGGAAATGTGTGTGTGTGTGTGTGTGTGTGTGTGTGTGTGATCAAGGCGAAAGGAAACGTAGACGATGACAACAACCGACTTGTTATGTTATTACATTAATGAAGTACAATGTGTAGCTAATGTGGCATTAGCCATTTCATTGATATACTTTTATGTAATTCCCATGATAAAGTTTACACACGCACACATGCACATGAACATGCACAACCAACAGTGGAAACCCTTTTTATGTATGAAATACACGTGCTCAAATTTCCGATATTGTATACAATGATTTTAAAGGGTTACTAATGTATGTTGTGTTGTTTTTTAAACTAGAGAGTTAGGTGCATCCTACACCGCATGTGCTAATAGCCTTTGATGGGAAGAACCGTATTTATTCAGTTCAAGGAAACATAGTACCTGTTTAATGATAACCCCGTAGGTAAAACCCTTTGTAATACGGTCAGTCTTGTCAGTAAGCGGTTCTACTATAAAAAACAGGACTTGCACATCTTCATCTGTACTGGTATTCAAGTTTACTAATTTCTATATCATAATTGTAATACCATGTATATTTTTGTATGTTTGATATGTAGCTTTGATTTACGCAGTATTATGCTTATATTTAAATTCGTGTTTCCGACTTATCAATGGATTGGGAATATTATATAGGATTCTTTTCAAGCATGGTTAGTTTTACCTCAAAACCTGATTTGTTTGTAATTATTTTGCCGGTAGTGGAATCGGTATAACTTATTGTGAATAGTTGTGAATTGAATATAGCTAATAATGGCATTGTGGAGCTATGTAGGGCCGTCCAAAGTATTAGGAACGTCCAGAGTGTTTGGAGCGTCTATTGTGTCAAGAGTGACTAGAGTAACCCGATCGTTCAAAGTTCAAATTTATCGGAGTGATCGAGGTCGACGTGTTGCGAGCTGTAAAACCAACCGCAGGAATGAATCATAGTAGCTGTAAATCTGCACTGTAGCAAAATCTAAAAGGAATGATACATGCATCAATAAGGTTATATAGGTTTTTGCACCCATGGGACCTAGAATAAGAAATTTTTTTAAAACAGAATAAGGCAGTAGTGAGTGATTTGATGAAGTATACAACAATGGATGTCCATACGAACATACATATATCATATATATCAAATTGTGCACCCTTGATCGCAAAAGGGTTGTATTGTGTTGCAGAGCCAAACGGCAATAATAATTTTGCAAAATACAATTGTTAAAAAGTACAATATTTTTGCAAAACGAGCCCGTGTGAAGTGAAATGCTATTTAATGAACCCGTACGATATAGACGGATCTAGCTGTATGTGCACCCATTTGAGAAAGATTTGGAAAGCAGAACACGTAACCAAGAAGTTATCAAATGACGTGTATACCCGAATAACACTATTTGAAATACCCTGCTAAGCACCCATTTTGTCCGACTCGATCTTAAAACTATGAGCTTTGAAAAATTGAGGACTAAAGCCGTATTTTAAGAGTGCTGGCATGGTTGAATCCTTGTCTATATATGGGCAATCCTCACAGGTAAATGTTACCTGTTAAACCTGACAACCCCCCAGTTGTAAAAAATGGCGCAGCGTGTGGACAGAGCACTGATCCTGTACTTTTTTGGGCACGACACTGAGATGAAAATGTGTACTATCGGAGTGTTTGTAATGTGTAAACTGGACAATTAAACCATTATCACTGATTCTAACCTTAGAGAAATGGAACAGGCTTAAATTACTGCATCCATGCTATCTAACAGTATTGCCCCCTATCCTCAGAAAAGCATGAGATGCAAGATATGGAAACATGGACTTAGATAGAGCAGCACGAAAATCATTGTGGATAAAGTGGGTCAGAACTGTAACAAGTTTTGTAGCATAAATGTATCAATTGTTAGTCTGTCATCTTTGTTTGGTACGTTTCTTGAAGGTTTTGCAGTAGTTTGTTAATAAGAACGGAATTTGTTTGATTACGGATATGGTTTAGTTTGTGCACAGATGCAATATCCATATACATCTGCAGATATGCTTGATGATGCATATTGTTGTTTTCAAACAGATACGAGATACAAAGTGCCAAATCAGTACGTGAAACGAGAGGCTCTAAAGCAGTTGTAAATTCGATAGAAATGTTGTTTACTGCGCCTGAAATATGATACCATACATGGAGAAACAGCCCTTTGTACTAGCTTAGACAATAACACTCCCAGCCTCTTAATGTTGGTAATTCCAAGATTGTATCTGCGATATGTTTACCTATTGGGGAGAAAGAGCTTCCGCTAAAGGTGGTAAACACGAGAGACGTTACGAACACGGAACAAAATATTTTAGTGAGGGCAGGTGAGGACCAGTCTCTGAATCAAATATATAATAGCAGGTTCCCTGCAGGATTGTATATTGATGATATTAACTAGGGCAATGTTATAAGTTATACAATTGTTAAGAAGTACATATTTTAATAGCAATGAAAATAGGTTAAAGTGCAAATAGAGTAATGTTTTTATCTTCCCACTCTTCATTCCAAACATCACAAAACTAGCTACAGCCTAAACCAGCCACGTATCCCACAGTACTAGCAGCATCAATGAATAGAATATGTGTGCCCGAGTTCATCCAGCGATGTGGTAAGAAGAAAGATCGACCACTGCAATGCAGAAGAAACCGACGTTTCACAATAAAATTTGAGTTTACCGCTTTGTTGACGCTAGTTAGTCGACGAAGGAATGTTTTTCCTGGGAAAACGTGCAAACTTGTGGGAACCAAATGTGGACGGAAGATTAAATTTTGTAATCTTTGCTTACTCTATGCAGCTTTGTATCAGATCATGACACGTAACATGTTTCTGAAGCGGTAGACGCATTTCCATTTGCTAGGCGTCCAATTTGTAACTTAGGAACGTCAGGCGCAAGTACGAAGGTTTTTCATCTGCCAAAGAAATGTTGGTGCCTTCCTTCGAAGAGCAGTAAGTCGTTGCTTTTCTGCAAACATCCCTCTTTGGTACTATCTAATTTGATCAAATTATCCAATACATCAACCATATGATGAAAGCCTTTTTTGTTAGCTATCCAGTTGCAATGCTCTGCTAAAATGTTTGAAACTATTACAGCTTAAAATGTAGCCATTGGTAAAGTTTATCAATATATAATTGTTTTTTAAGCGAATACCGAGAAGAAGGAAGTTATGACTGGTATGATTCGCAAAGCAGAGACTCTATCAGATTTAGCCATCCGACACTTGTTTCGAACAGCTTAATGAAACATAAAGCATCTTCAACCGAATCTTACTGAACTTACAAAGTGTATGGCGCAATATTATCAATGACAGAGTGCCCATGCGCATATGACAGGTGGCGAATGAAACGGTAAGTGACTGCAATTTTTTTTGATTAGAGCCAAGGTAGAAATTCGCATTTTTGAATGCTGTCGAGAATGGAAGAGACCCGCAATTTTGCAAAGTGTAAATTAATTATGGAGTGTGGCGTCAAGAACGTGTGATTGTGCTGTAGTCTAAGGCAAGTTCTTGCAACCCGATGTAGATGTGGACCATATATTACCAATGTCAAAACCCCGAGTGAAAACGTTGATCAGATAGTGTGCTGAGGGTGGTCTGAATCCCTGTTACTAAAGATGAATGCGATGTGGTGAACTTTACGTAGGTAATGCCTGACTTTAGTTGTCTGGGTTAATACAATACTGTGTGCAATACTACAAACGTGTACTGAACCGGATTCACTTCTATTACAAGTTCTACACCTTATATTTTGAGCTACCTCGGCTCACAGTTTGCTCTGCAATGAGTAATACACCTCATGAGATTGTTCTCATTTGTTCTACTCATATGCATTCGTAGCAGAAACCATATGCATTTTATTTAATTATTTGTTTTTTTTGTTGCTTTAATTTCTATATTTGCTCTCTATATCATGTTTACATTTTATGACAAAAGTAATATATTATTGTTAAGTGCTCTTGAGTTTATATCTAATTATTTTTATATAAAATTCTGTAAATCACACGTTTGACACGTCTTTGGATCGGCAGCATGGTATGTACCCTAGTCGGCATTGAGGCTTTCGCTGTTGCTATAGTGATTGCTACATTACTCTAATAAATCCGAGTCGTGTTATTGGGAGCATTTTTGACGAATCACTGTTCATCAGTATTT